>JABRWK010000079.1:257989-290468 GCA_013372445.1 Hypothenemus hampei | reverse complement strand
CATTTGTTGAGACACCCCCAAACAGCTGGAAAATGAATTACAACCTTATTCGTTGGGAGTGACGATATGTATGGAGAAAAAAAATATTTTAAAAGATCCGAAATTTTTTTAAATTAAATATTGGTTGTACTGGACGAATTCGGCATTGACATCTTGGGTGCGAGATTTCAGATTCCACTAGACTTGTGAATGAGAAATATGCTGTTGATCCATTCAAAGCGCGCCATATACAAAACATATAATTCTCACTCAAAAGTGTCGTTCAGACAAAATTTCAGCAAACAAGGGAGAAATTAAAGAAAAGAGTCAATTATCAATCGGTCGACGTAAAAGAAGTCAAGTTTTCCCGCCGTGAGAGAAGAATTCGAGAACAATTATTTGTTATTATTTGGATTAATATATGTTCATGTTATATTAATTATCCTGTTAAAAGAAACTTTATCATTTGTTGTTATTCGAGAATAAATTTCCTATGTTAATTCGTTGTGTGGCTACTAGTAAGTGATTATTTTGAAAACGTCCAAGAAAGACTAGTTTCCAAAAATTTTCACAAACGCCATCTATTAAATATGTTTCTAATTATTTCCAAAACTAGCAAAGAAAGCTTTTCCAAATAGTTCCTAATTGAAGATATTATTGGTAGATGGCGGCACGAACAAAAAATTCAAACAGTTTTACCAATGTAACAAATTTTCAGTTGTTTATTGAAAAACTCGCGAGCGCCATCTATCAGACATAGTCTGAATGATTTCATTCTGTTTTCAGTTTTTTTAGTAAGAGAAGAGCAAATAGTTTGTTTCTTTTTTGCAGTTATGAGAGAGCATGTACACCTTGTATGAGTTTGTAGTGTAAAATTTTGGCTGCAACGGTTATCAGAGGAAGGCATTATTGTATAGATTCAGAAAACTTTGTTAACACATTAAGAGGACAATGTAACCGTTAGGAGGAAACACATGCTTAAGTTAAGTTACTCTTTTACATAGTACTTCACATTTTTAACTTAATTTCTATCATTAGACTTATGTTCCTTGTATAGATTGGTTTCAATTTTTCATTTCTTGATTGTGAACACTTTTGTTGCCTATTTTCATTTCTTACTCAGTGATGTATGTATGATTTCCTATGCATTATGTACAGATTCTGATCAAGAGTTTCTGTAATGAAAATCTCATTTATCTAGATGTGGTATGATACTAGGATTATATTGTCATACAGGGTGTTTGGTAGGTAGCTTAAAATGCTAATAACTGAAAAACTACAACACTTGGTTGATAGGTATTTTGTTTAAATCATCGATTCAGAATGACCTCCTCTAACATCATATTCAGTATCGTCCACCATCTATTAAACACCATGTATAACAATCACTTCTTATTAAAACAGGTATTTTTTTGAATCTAATTGTTTTTTTTTTGTAGGTGTGGGACAACAATTTGTATGAGTTTGCGACATGAAATCTGAAGTGTCACAAACAACTATCCAAAGCAAGGTACTATTATAGAATTTCAGAAAATCTTGTAATATGTCAAGAGAACGATACAATCATTAGGAGATGAGGTGCATGCTTAAGTTGAGTTATTATTCCCTATTCTATTCTATGAATTTAATTTTTGTCATTTGACTTTTGCCTATGTTTAAATTAGATTCATTTCTAGATTTCTTGATTGTGACAATTTTGTTATCAATTTTCATTTCTGACATTATATGCAACTTTTAACCAAGAATTTCTGCAGTTCAATTTGTTCATTACTCATTTCTTCATTATGAACAATTTTATTACTTATTTTCATTTAAATACAATACCATACAATACCATACAATCGGTGTTTGTATGGTTGCCTATGGATTATGTGCAAATTCAGACCAAGAGACCAATTTCCAATTTCTCATTTACCTAGACGTGGCATGATGTTAGGATTTAATACATATAAAATTCAGCTCTTACTCAAACAAATAAGTATTGTTTTGAAACTAATTGACTCTTTTTGTAGATAGGAGAGAGCATGTATAAATCGTAGTACAAAAGTGACGTAAGATCTTGACTGGAAAGGCAATCCAAGGCAAGACGCAATTGTACAGATTCAGAAAACATTGTTAACACATTAAGAGGACAATGCAACCATTAGGAGATGAGATACATGCTTAAGTTGAGTTACGCTTTTCCACTTTATTTTGCACTATTAATTTAATTGACAAGAATTTAGTATACAGGGTGTTTCAAAAGCATTTTTTGTTCAGAAAATATTGCTGTATCTGCAGTCGAGATTTGATCCGATGTTTTTGAACCACCTTGTATAGGTATAAAAATCGGTTCTTTTTCAAACAAATGTGTGTTGTTTTCAAACTAATTGTTTTTTTTGTAGATATGAGAGAGCATGTTCGACGTGTATGAGTGTGTGACGTGAAATCGTCACTGCAAAGGCCACCCAAGACAAGATGCTATTACAGAGGCTCAGAAAATTTTGTTAATATTAAGAGGACAGTGCAACCATCAGGAGAAGACTTATACATTAAATTGACTTATTCTTCTCTGCTCTATTAATTAAATTTGTATCATTTACCTTTTGCTTCATGTTTAAATTAGTTTAATTTTTTCATTTCATGATTGTGAACAATTTTGTTTGATTTCTTTTCATTTTGTTCATTGTAAAGTTACTAGGTATATGAAATATTGCGATATGTCGCCATTTTGCCTCCAAATGTAAGCGCTAATTTAAAATATTATACAGATAATAACTGACCGTAAATTCATTTTAAAGAAATTTGATATTTTGCTTCCAAGTCACTTACACATAGGCTTCAGAAATCGCGGTACTTTATACAGTACATTTTCGGCTGTTATGCACATCGGATTTTAATGAGTGCAAGCGATAGGCAATTAGGCGATTGAAAATTGGAAGAGAAACTGCCTATCATTTCCCTTCCATTGTCGACGTCCGAGTAGCTTCGTACATCGGTATTGAGATTAATTAATTTATTGATATTTTAATTGCTACCCAACGAAACTACGTTGACAATGGAAGGGAAATTGGTAGCCTGTTTTTTTTCTCTCCCACTTCTGAATGGCCTAATTGCCTTTCGCTTGCACTTACCAAAATCCTATGTGCATAGCAATTGAAAATCTATATCTATATCTAGGGACTTTAAATACAAACCTCGCGAGCGCCATCAATTAAACATAGTCCCAATTTTTTTTTCATTTTTATTGTTATTTTTCATATTCATTGTAGTACAGTGACTTTATATTTATAATAAATTGATTTATTGTAACCAAAAATTTGTTTTATTTAGTAGTTGCCTAGTTTCCTATTTGTTCGTATTAGCATGTATGGAATACTTGAAAACAAATAGATTTTACTCTGTCGAATTTAAGACAGAAGGCATGCTTGCAATTTATGGAATGCGTGGAATGTGCATTGGAATGCGAGAAAAGTGGTGGATTTTGCTCTCGGTTGTATTCTAGTTCGGTTCGGTTGAGTTATAGTTGGTTTCGGTTGCATTCTGGTTGATTTCGGTTAAATTTGGTTTTACCTGGTTGTGCTTCAGTTCAACCGAAACCAACCAGGTCTCAACCGAAACCAGCCAGGCCTCAACCGAAACCAACCAGAACAAAATTATAGTATTTGGAAATCGTACACACAAGTAGATTTTTCTCGATGTTGCGTTCTGGTTAATTTCGGTTGCGACCTGGTTGGTTTCGGTTGCGTCCTGGTTAATTTCGGTTGCGACCTGGTTGGTTTCGGTTGCGTTCTGGTTAATTTCGGTTGAGATCTGGTTGGTTTCGGTTGGCCAGAAGCACAACCAGGTAAAATCAAATTCTACCGAAATAAACCAGATCGCAACCGAAACTAACCAGGTGGCAACCGAACCAAAACAGAACTGAAATGTAACAAAGGCGTACAAATAGATTTTCCTCTAAGCGCCAATTGCTGATGGAGTATGGAATTTATGGATTATTTAATGGAATGTGCATTAGAATGCCTGGTGGAATGTAAGACAACAATTAGATTTTGATCTAAAAGTGTCTATTACTTAGACAATTTAGCTTATGACAAATAAAACACAATAATAATTATAATCTAGTTTTTATTGCAAATTGTAAAGTAACAAAATCAAGAAATAAAGAATGAAGAAATTAAGTTAATTTTAACAAGGAGCAAAAATGAAATGATACAAATTAAATGAATACATAAAAATAGCATCTAATACTTTGACAATTACAATGATTAAAAAAAATCAAACAAAATTGTTCACAATCATGAAATGAAAAAATTAAACTAATTTAAACATGAAGCAAAAGGTAAATGATNAAGTCTAGTGGAATCTGAAATCTCGCTCCCAAGATGTCAATGCCGAATTCGTCCAGTACAACCAATATTTAATTTAAAAAAATTTCGGATCTTTTAAAATATTTTTTTTCTCCATACATATCGTCACTCCCAACGAATAAGGTTGTAATTCATTTTCCAGCTGTTTGGGGGTGTCTCAACAAATGTAATAAGCGAAAAGAGATGAATTATTTTAGAAAACTATCGTAGCTATTTGTCAACTTAAAATAATCAATTTACACGTGTAATATTGTAAAGTAACACATAAATCATACACCATTCCAATGTTCATTGACGTATTTCTCGAAACTATCATTTTTGAGTTACAGCTTTATTCATTGGGGTGTCAATATAAACTGATTTATACCTTAAATATGTAAGGTTTTTTCCAACAAAAATCTTCAATTCCTTAGACTTAATTAGCATGGTGCTATTACGTGTTGGAACAGGCCTACAGTTTTTCACATTCATAAGTATGTAAGTAGTTACGTACTCAATATTACATTTTAGATCTAATTTTCACTATTGTTGTATTACTAAAATATACATATATATATACACACATTAAAATTGTATTAATGAAACATTAAAAAACATATTGTTTACACAAAGCTCTACAAAAAAACACTTTTTCTCAAATTGCTCGCTTCCCTTTGAATTTCTTCGTTATTACTCGAATTGAGTTCCAACATTCCCATCACTTGAATCGCGCACTTTCGTCTTTGAAATTCTCCTCGTCTGTTATGAACATGGATCAGATATTCCAGAATATTAGTGTCCCAGAAACAGTGGTAATATGCATCAACTGCGTCATTGCATGTTTTTTGTTCACCTATAAAATCCCCATTTAATTGTTGTTTAAAAATATTAACTCGATATACCTAAAATCCGAAACGCCAAGGCGTAATCTGGTTGTTCCAAAAATTGACAAAGAACAGCGGCTTGAGTATAGCAACCCAAAGCTTGACAACATTTTATCATTCTTCGGAAAACATGATCATCCAATCGGATGGGTATGTTGAAGTAATCGTTACATATAATTAACGACTTCAAATAGAATGATAGAGATGTGTTATAATTTCCATTCGCTAAAAAAACAATTGAAAGAAAAATCACCTCTGATACATACAATGTCTAATATATTATAAACATTCACTTACAATAATTTACGTCCCCCATTAATCGCAGCCATGGAATGTTGGTAGGATAAATTTTCAAAGCTAGAGTTAAAACGTGTGACAGCATTTCCAATGTGGCACTGATATTGTAAGAGTTGGCGCTGCAACAAATGAATAAAAAACATTTTTTAACCAGTCCCTAGAAAAAATCAATTTTCGTTTATATACTTGCTAACGGTTGCTGGCCAAAGGTTCATATAATCTGCTTGAAGTTCCAAATTGGGTTCATCCTTGAATATGTTGTAAAATTTTGCTAGAATCGATATGATAACCGTCAAACATCTGCTGTCCCTCAAGCGTAAAAATATCCATTCCAAATTCGTTTTTAATAAATTCGAATCTTGAAAACTGAGGCCACCTCTCTTCGATTGAGAATAGTTCCCCGCAAACACTGGCAACACTGTTAAAATACAAAACTTACATTTGGTTTTACACTTTTCACAAATTACTCTCACCAATATCCCATAAGTCTTTAGCAAATTTTTTAATTCCTTTATTTTTTACTATTTCATTGCAAGCCATAGCGATGGCTGACATTATTTCGAATGTTGTCCACCTCTTTTCGTAGGCTACTAAAAATTCCCATCTGCCCATATTAAGAAGACATATCGCACACCACTCCACAATTTCGGTTCTCGGCAGGACCGAGTCGTTCGTTTGCAAACATGCTTCACAAGCATTGGCCAAAGCTGTTTTATCTAAAAGAAATTGGAATTCAAACCACACCTGTCATTATTTTCCTGCATATAGCAGGAAATCCAAAGAAGTTTATAAAATTTACAATAATTTTTTTATGAAAATGCTGTCTAGAAAGTTTAACAACCCAGTTGTCCTACCTTGCCGGTAGATGGTACAACTTGGTACAAACAAAAATAAGAATTCAGCTTTTTTTAATCCTAAAATTTTACTTCTTTGACTTACCAACATTGCTTCTTGGCCATTCCTCGATTAACTGGGCAATTTGTATCAGTAATATTTCCCAATTAATCATTTTCGTCAATTTTGAAACGTTAAGCGAAACAAATTGCAATTCTTTTTCCAATATTATTAGAAACTCAAGGGCCAAATTCCAATTTTTACTCGCAAATTGTTCTTTCGACTTGGCAAGTAGAACGTAACTAAAATCATGAATTAAGCTTCTTGGTAAAGATTTAATCACACTTTGCAGAGGTATAGGAAGCACCCATTGGGGATTTAACTCGTAAACATTAGCTCCCACATTCATCATTGAGATTTTCGTTAGGAGATCTTTGATTTCTTGCCAGTCGCACGAGACGAGTAATTGCTTACAAAATTGTTTTAATTCCATTCGAGGGTTGCCTTAAATTAACCATCAAATGACACTTGGCTTATTAATCTAGATATACTCACGTTTTTTTCCTATATTAAGAGAACCAATAAAGTTTTCTGATACAAAAAGGCTTTGTGGAATCTCGTTGGGATTTGGACAATGTTTGATGTAAAATTGAACATCTTTTTTATCGAAAACTTCTGGCAATTTACCAGTCAATCCGGGAATGCAATCTTTCAAAAGCAATTGCATTAGATAATCCTTAATAGTTTTCTTATCTTCTTCCGAATGCTGTCTCCAATTTATTTGTATCGCCTGATAAAACAAGGATTTTTAGGAACTGATTATAAAGCAAATAACACCTCACCCAAATGAAGGAATCCACATATTTCTCTTGAGTCAAATTAAATTCGTTTAAAAACCTTCTATCTAAAATGCAACGTACATAATTCAAAGCTTTAACTTTATACAGTAAATCTCGGGCTACTGTAAAGGCTCCACTTGAAAGAGCTCCCTGAATGTCAAGCTCTAAATTAATTCTATGACACAAGGGAATGTCTTTTTGTAAATTATCTTGTTGCAACACGTTTGTTATACCCTAAAATATGTCACACACATTAATTACGTTAAAAAAGATTATTTTCCATTATTTCTAACCGTAAATTGATTAACAATTGAATTATTAAGTTGTTCCAACAGGCTTTTCTTTTGAATGTCTGCAACGGGATCACAGGCTTTAGTATAAACCGTCAATGTATTTGTAGTGAAAATAGCAAATCCATTTGGTTGGGTTACCTGATCAAGAAAACTTTGACATTGGAAAAAAATGCTGTTTTGCCCCTTCATAATCTTCTCGATAGAACAGAAAAGTACCAAGATCGTAACAAATTTGTGCGCAAAACTCTTCTCTGAAAATGTTGACTGATAATAGATTAAACTGTATAGAGCATATTTTTGTACTAACCTTGTAATAGGTTTTGCAAAGTTCCAATGAAATTCCACGCTATCATTGTCTTCTGTAGGCATTTTGAAACAATCAAAAGTCAACATATGTGGAATATCTTGCCATTGAAGGGCATCAGTAAGAAAATTTATGGTTTTTTTTACGTTCTCAGGACAACAAATGATATTTTCATCAGTCATCGTCATTTCGTTCATTCTAAAATTGAAATACTGAATTAACATTTTGAATCAAATGAACACATTTGACTAACACTTACGCATATCTTTGTTGCCAACTTGATGTTACACGATGCATAGACATATTCAATAACCATCTATGAAACAATAATAAGGCAAAGAGAAATTGAGGGGTGGCAGTATTCATATCAGGTTGTTCAATATTTGTAATTTCCAAAATTGTCTTTTCTTCGCTCGTAAAATACATCAAGTCTTGAAGTAAGCTGATTTGGGTTTTAAATGGTAGAGACCGTATTTGATCTATTTTAAATAAAAAAATAAAATGAAATACCGAACTTGTGAGTATAACTCATTATTTTTACCCAAATTCCAGCAAAAATAAGCAGCTACTTTCAATGATAAGATTTTCATTGCTACGTTCTTTGCCGGATGTTTAATTTTCGATTCATTGCTACTTTCTTGGTGAACACATTCTGGATTTTCCACAATTTCTGTTCGATTTCTTAAAGTTACATTAATCACATCATAAAACTTTGTGATTAAATCAATAGGCGATGGATCTAAAATGAAGAATTTTTATTATTACTTTTAAGATTTATTAAAAAAAATGTTTCTCACATACCAGGATTCGGTTTTACTAAATGTTTTAACAAAAGGTCTTTGTCTAATAGAAATTCAAAACCCAATACTGTGTCTGGTGATATCGGCACCGAACCGGGTTTTAAAAGATCCACATCCATTATACAAGCTTAATTTAATTATTTTTTCCTTTTATTATTAGGTACCATTTAGTTTCACAATATTTTCTTTATTTTATAGGTTAGATTGAAATTTTGACGTTTTTGGCTGTTATTTTTTAGACATTTAAATGACCGCTGACAACTACGTGTTTACATTTTCAAATTTTCCACAAAATCTACGGGAAACTAATGGTAAAAATTAATTAAAAATACCTTAATAGAAAGTACACATGAAAGAGTAATTTATGTTGTTGAATTGACGAAAATGTTTGAAAATAATGATGTTATTCCAATGGGGTTAATAGAAAAACTTTGTAAGTATTTTTAATTCATTTAGAAATCTCAACGGAAAAAGCCATTTTCAGCTCATAGAATACCTGAAATACGTGAAAGAGCTTTATTATCAATTATAACAAAACTGGAACATGGTTTCAGTTTGGATAATAACCTATCTAAGGCTCGTGAACTATTGAAAAATTTATTTCAGTGGTTCTTATTTGAACCAACTTCTTGTGAAGAGCAAGCATTAACTTTAATTAAAAAAATACTGGAAGTAGGTTTATTTACGTAATTTATGAATGTTGGTATAAATATTTTCTGTAGCTTCCCTCAGGCCGGACACTAATCAATCACTTGGGAAAAGCAACTGTGGAGGCAGAAATTCAAAAAATTAAATCTTTCATTAATCCTCAATATTTGCCACTTTTAAATAAAATTTCCGATGTTTTATGTGAAGACACGTCTTTTGTGCCTCCATTAATGTCAGTTTTACCACTCAGTTATCGGAGCGACAATGAGGATAATTCATTTAAGTTAAAAATAGGCTCAACTGCTTCAACAATTCAGGGCTTAGTTGAAAAGGGATCTTCACAAGAACCTCAATTAGGGTACCTTTTTAAATTCATTTTTAAATTCATTTTTAAAATAACTTAAAATTGTTAATATTTCAATAGAATTCAAGTATCAAATGATGACACTGCGGAAATGTTGGATAAGCCCACCTACAGAAACGCATCAAAAATTAATTCTGAAGTCTTATGTTATTTAAAATGGCAGCCTTTAATTGAAACTGACCGACATGTGTTGGAGTCTGTGGAAAATAGTTTAAATCATCCTGAAGATGTGGCCAAATTGTTTCATTCCTGTGAATTTTTCATTGACGTTCTTCTTCATGATTTTCCTGCTGAAGTCTTCCTTCAACGTCCAACAATAGTCAATGTAGTTTCAACCTATTTTTGTAACCCAAAAAATTTTTCAACCATTTTTTAGCATTTTCATCTACTGTTAAACAAGTGTAAATCGTCAAAGGTAACAAATGTTACTCTTCAGTGTCTAGTTGATCTGACAAAAGAGCTACAATGCAGAGTCAATTATTGCAAGGATCCAAATGTGATTAATATAAAGACAACAGTAAATGAACAGACAATATTACTATATATAGGCGCGACTTAAACTTTCTTTTTCTTTTAGGTATTGCCGGAATTGGTTACTATTTGGAATGAAACATTTCAGAGTTCTGAGGAGCGAGGCGAAAGGTTTGAGATGGAGGAAGAGACGCGTATATTGAAAGATCATCAAAATTCATTGCCAAATTTCTGTTTTACCACCATGAAAGTGGTTTTGAGTTGTATGGGCGCAAAGCAACAAACTTTTGCTGGTTATAGGCCTAAATTAAATCAGGTGATACTTATTCTTAAACGTTTACTAGAGTTTATTTGTGTTGTTTTAGATAGGTCAAAATCTCTGTTTAATACTCTTGAACGAGTCGATAAATTTGCTGTTTCAATGTGTGAAATCTTGTGTTCACATTATGCCGTTTTTTGGAAATTTACACGAAACTTTATCCATTTTCGGAGACGTTCTTGAATATTTTCGGTAAAAACACTTTTTCTTCTTATTTTAAATTTGATATAGACATTTTTAGTTTAGAATCTCTAAGCCAGGACCAAAATCTACTATGCAGGGCAATATATTTAACACTCCTCTCCATTGCAGCAAAATTTCTAAAAAAATTTATTCCTATCAATACTGAAATGCCCCCTATTCTACCTACAAACCTGAAAATTTCCCTTACAAATAGTCTAGTGGACATTACTTTAGGTCGATTATATCCGCAAGTTCACCGATATCTTCTCGATTATGTCCAAATTTTTTACTCAGACAAAAATAAAAATTATTTAAAGAGATTTCAAGACACTATAACGATTTGCGACGGTTTGAGTGCCACAGTTAAATTCCTGCAAAATGATCAACAAATTGAAATCGTGGAGAAGTTTAAACTGGCCAGTGAAGCGTTAATCAGTTTAGAATTTCATAAGAGTAACGACTTTTTGACTAAGTATATTGATATGTGTTCCAATGAATTTTATAAGTATCGCAATAACGAGGAAATTGGAAATTTAGTTAAAACATGTACCTTAACCCTTTTGGCTCATCGTGTATTTACAATACAAGAGCAAATGTATATTTTGTGCCATAAAATAGTTCTAGGAGCCCTAAGTGCTCGGTCTAATACACAAAACAGTGGTTGTAAAACTATGTTTTTGTTTTACAGTGATATTATTTTGGAAATTGCATTATTTGGAATGAAAGATGATAAGGTGAGATTTGTTTATCATGAGCTCTTTTTTTAAGGTATTTCATTTGTAGTTAAGGCTTTATGCTGAAGAAATTCTGCTTTACATATTAAAATCCAAATTTATTTTGGGCGATTCCTTATGGCGAATCTTTTTGGAAGCATTACTCCCTACCATGCCAATATTAATGTGTTGGGCGAATAACACTACATCTCTAGGGCGATGCTTGGTTAATTTAGCGGATCCTGACACAGCAGCTAGCTTAGAAATACCCCATCTCATTATGTTAAAAATCAACGTTCAGTTACTTTTCAACAAAGATTCTTTAATTCGGTGCGAATTAATTCTTTAATAGTCAAAATACTAATTGAAATTTTTTAGGGATGAGGCGTTTTCCAGATTATGTTGGTTATTGGCTAAACAAGAAAATTGTCGTGACTATTTACCCAAATTCAACACTATTTACGATAAGGCTTTATCAAATGTCTGCAACATAAAATCAACTGTAGATGTAAACAAATTGAGAAAATCGGAACACTTCTATCAACCGAGCAGTTTACAACAGGTGCTGGAGTTGTTAAATTCCTCAGGAGTTGAACCAGTTATACGAAGATCTGCTTTGAATCAAATCAGTGTCATGATAGAAGATCATTTGTTACATGACGTATTTTTGGCTTCTTCCGGAGTCGAACTTCTGGCGAATATCATGAAAAGAGCATTGAGAGACAGTGACTTTAGTGAATATCCTGATTCGATAGTGCCCATTGTTTCCGCGTTAAAAACGTTATGTTTGTTCGTTGAGGAAGTTCGAGAGACACTTAGCGATAACTCTGAAGTTTTTCAGTTTATTTTACGAGGTTTCTCTGAAAACGAAATTGTTCAGCACCATTAATAAATATTCTTTTTTGTTTTTAGGCATGTTTTTGTTCTTCACTGATAATCGAATGCGAATGGATGGCTCAATCCTCTTATTTCTGCTAGTTTTCAAAGATTTTATTACAGGATCACCACTAGGAATGGACTTTGCCGTTCCAGAACTAGTCAAAGAGACCACAATAATACCTATTAGCTGTGTAAGCCGATTGGACAAAAGCACTCACGCAACTGAAGATTTTTACTGTAAAACATTAATTCTACAAGGCTTATAGTATAATCTTACAATTTTTAATTGCTAGCTGAGATCGTCAAAGATAAATGGAGCTTATCATCTCTTCAGATCCAATGGAATGGAGATCTCCATGGAGGCTTTGATAAATTAATTGATACCAACCAAGCCCCAGTAGACGATAAAAATGAAAATTGCGATATTTTAGCTTTGCAACCTGAAAATTTACTTCAAATACGAGCATCTTCATTGCATTATTGCATAAAACAATGTTTAATCACCATTCAAAATGCCACCAACCATCAAGTAATCGAAACTAGCTTAAATCAAATTGCCCTGTAGGATTTTTGTAATTTACTGTATCGTTTTAAATAATCGTTTGCTTTTTTTTAGGTACCTCTTGCTTTACAATCAGAGCCAATGTTTGAGAAATCATAATCAACTATTAGCTCATCCCTGGGAGAAGACTTTATCCAGATATGTGGATGTGGTGCCTTCGAGCATTTATGATATTCAATTATTAAACTCTTTAATTAAATTTCTTGTTATGTTATTGCCCTTTTATAAAGATTCAGGTAAATTTAGAAAAATGTCGCATTACGCATCATAAATAGTTAATGTTTTTAGATGAATGTTGGATTATTAAACGTCTCCAAACACCTGCTCATCCCCTTTATGAGATTTTAGCCAATGACATTCAAGAATCATATGAGGATGGCAATGTTAATCAACTGAATCTCAATTTTCTTAAATTACTCACTGTAACTATAGCTTGCGATAATCACCGTTTGGATTTTTACAGTGCGGAGGCGTGGCCTAGTGAGGGCCCTACACCCTGGGGTCATGTAGTGAAAACTCTTGCCGAATGTTTAAGATTAAATGATACACATCATTTTTACAATTTAGGTATATGGAGGCACATTATTTTATACTTTTCTATTTTGTTATTTTAGCTTATTTGGATGCGTTGTTGTCATGTTTGGTTAATGTCACAGCACGATTAGGATGGAGTCATAAGCATGGCAATAATGGCGACTTAATACGTAGTCTCACAAGAAATTTAAGTGAGCTGTTAACTGCTTTTCATTGTGGAAAAGGTACTTCAGCTCAAGTCAGTGTAATGGGATTGAGTATCTCCAGAAATGTTATATTCGTTTTGAATCATTTAATGTTGGAACTGCGACATTGTAAAATTTTTGTTAGTTTTACGTTAATTGAACTGATTATGTATAGTGGAATTATTCTTTTAGAGCACATTTTTCGATTTTGATGATCCTAATTTGCTACGAACATTTTTGTCTTTGTGGACGAGCAGAGACGTCATCATTAGAGCAGCGGCGCTTCAAATATTTATCAACTTAACGGATCAAGCTAGAATTGCAGAAGAAGTCGTGCAAGGTGTGATCATAAAATACGATTTTAATCTTT
Source organism: Hypothenemus hampei (assembly GCA_013372445.1). Classification (NCBI taxonomy): domain Eukaryota; kingdom Metazoa; phylum Arthropoda; class Insecta; order Coleoptera; family Curculionidae; genus Hypothenemus; species Hypothenemus hampei. The sequence continues at coordinate 276,682 of JABRWK010000079.1, read as the reverse complement.
TTGGACTTTTGAAGCTTTTTAGAAATGTACCACAAAGGGACTAATTTATATGAATTAGCCTTAACTGTATTAACGGATAACAGAGAGGCGGGAATTGTAAGGGAAAATGCCGCTTTGCTGTTGATCAATTTAAACAATTATAGTTTAATTAGCAATGGAAAAGAGAAGGAGGTTGTCTAATCATCTGGATAAAAGAGTTTTTGCATTGTTTTCTTTTTTAGGAACATTGTATTAGTCTGTTAAAGCTACTTGATGATTTCGATTTTTTCTATCACACAGAGTTGATTATCACCAGTCTGTTCACGTTGAAAGAAAGTATAGAGGAAGTTGTTGAGAAATGTGGTCAATCAAATGGTAGCTCTAATGATATTGGAGATGGATGTGACACTAACGTGACTACACCTGGAGTAATTGCAGTAATTTGTGGATTGTTGTGTGGATTTTTAGACGTAGCACCAAAAGAAATTAGTGAAAAATTACATGAACGTGGCTTAGTAAAGTTAATATTTAGGTAAGGTGATAATTTATGTGTAAACATAATATATTATGCGAACAAATTTTAAAATGAACATTCATATGTTGTATTTAGCCAACAAAAAAATGCTCCTGCAACAGAGAAACTTAGACTAATGGACCATCGACCATCGCAAATAAAACGAAACATATGCCTCTATTTATTTTTTTACTACGTACACAATTGATGAACTCATGGGTTCGATCTTATTAGTGTATTCCTGATCACATAGCCCATATCAGCGTTTAATTAAATGTGTTGTCTTTCAGAACACTTTGTCCACCAACAATAACAATTGACAACAAAAAAGAACTTTCAATTTATAGTAGCCTTTTGGAAATGAATCAAAGCGTTTGTGCACTGCTTAGAAAAGTATCTGTTATTAGTCCAACATGCCTAGGAACCGTTCTTCACACCAATGACTGCTTACACGTATTATTTCAAATTATTGATCCAAAGAACTATTGTAAGTAGTTGAAATTCAAAATGGAACAAATATATAGACTATTTGCTTTCACAGATACACATCTGGTCCAACTGTTATATTTAAGAAATAAATTGTGGAAAGAAATATTCCAGTTGATAGCGATTTTCTTAGAAATTCAACCTGAAGATGAAGTCTCAAACACATTATCAATAATCCATGAAACTATCCAATCCACAGGACTTGATAATTTCCTCGAGGCTTTATGTGAATCTTTAACAAATCCAGAATTCAACGGTATAAAATATCAATTCATTAAAAGTAATCTAATAATAATTGTATAATTTTAGAGCTACAAAATGCCTCACTGAAGCTTTTAGTTGCAATATTACGTGCAGAATGTCACATTGCTTTTACTGAACCTACCAATCAAACTTTAAAAGATTTATTAGACAGTACTGCGACGCCAAAAAAAATATATTTAGGGCCAAAACCTCAGACCCACTCCAAACATATACTTCGACACGTTTTCTTTGAACCTACATCAAAAGAAGTTGAATTAAATTTAGTAGATAGTGAAGAGGATTCGCTTATGATAGGAGCAGATTTATGTCGAATTTTACTTTATTTATATGAAGTAGTAGAATTGCAAGGTCAAGGAGATGGCCAGAAAATTATTAAAAAAACAACAATAATTCAAGCATTAAGCGGACTACTAAGTCTCTCGTTTGAAGCAAAAACTTATGCTTTGAATTGTAACTTTTTGAATATTATTGTGAAGGATTTAATGGACTTTCATATTAAACTGAGTCTGGAATCGGTGGAGACTCTTAGACGAGTTCAAGAGAGAAAAAGATTGGTGCCGGTACTTCAAGAAGTTGCTGATCTTTTAGGAGTTCTAACGAATTTTATGTTAAATTTTCGCAAAGTCCAACTATCAGCTTGTCGTTTGAATATAGCCGATTTGGTGCATAAATTGTGGATTTGGTTGTCATTTCAAAGCAATTTAATTTGTGATGCTTTGAGAATGTTATGCGTTTACACGTTAGATTGTCCAGAAAGTATGCCTTTGAAAATATAACTTTTCATATTCTCTTAATATTAAATTTCAGCTTGTCGATCTTTAATCCTCACTTGTCCTGTAGCTGGCACAGGCCCTAGGAAAACTCCAGGAAACGTTTCACTTTTACACACAATCGTAACATTAGCTCAAAAGGACATGGACCTGATAAGCCGTAGTCATGACCTGCAAGTCCTGGAATTTTGCTTTGACATTTTACAACACTGCACCGAATATTTAGAATGTCGAATTATTATTTCCAAAGTACGTATGTTTAATTTTTTCAAACATTTTTCTTTAAAAATCTCATTTCATCAGACAAACCTATTTCAATCTATTCAAAAGCTGCATCCAGCAATGACAAAACGTCAACGTCCATGGGATCGCGTGGAAAATATTTGGTTGGAATTTCTTCAAATGTTTACCATTTATCCAGAAGGGCAATCTCTAATAGGAAAAAACCCAGACCTTTTGGAACTTTTAATGATGCTAGCCAATACAAGTAACGAGCCCAATCGCAAACTTTCCTTACTAGTGCTTCGAAATGTGACATTCTATCAATCTAATAGACCGCGCCTGCTCTCCTCAAATGATTTTCTGCATTTGTTGCAAGTAAAACTCGTTTCAGGCGACCAGGAAGAAAAGAAAACTATTGCGGTGATCATGTGGTCGATGGCCGCCAATAATCAAAAGGGAAAATTGGCATTTAAAACTGCCAAATTAGATTTGAAACTTGAAAATGCCATTAAATGTTTTAAATTAAAAGGAAACGAACTTAACAGAGAAGATCTAGAATTAATGGAGTTGGTGCTTGGCCTTCTCAGAGAACCTAGGACAATTTAATGATACGTAGAATATTTTAGTGCAAATATTTAAGATATTTTTTTAATTTATTTTTAATGCTGTTTATACTAAGATTAGCATGTCTAATTGTTTATATTAGAGATATCAAATGTCCGATACGCTCACAACCGAATACAGAAAGTTTTGACATGTGGTTGATAGATTGATTAGTAGTATTATTTATGGTATGCGATTAGGTATGGTAGGGTAACAATAATAATATTGAATATACTGAATATAATAATGAAGAAATTTATAATACAAAGTACATAAAAATTGATTAGAAACAATTGTAATGCAGAGTTTCACCACTTTAAATATTACATTTGGAAGTGATTTTTACTCAATATCTCTAAAACCTCTTAAGGTACAGATTTCAATATTTGCTTGCAAACTATCATTGAAAATTGCTACTTTCATTAGTCATAGGTTCATATTGCGATCAGGATTGGACTAGGGAAAGGAGCCTTTTAAGTTTTTGTTTTGACTCCTGTCATTTGAATTACTTGACCAGTTTTCCCTAAGAATATAATTCTTTTAATTTCTATTCATACCAATCTATTTCTTGATAATTTTTCTTATATATAATCAACTTTTGTTAGAGTTGCTTCCTAAATACCATGTATATGTTGGAGTATGTTTGGTTGCCTAAACTGTAAAATATGTTTAATAAAAAAGAAAGTTTGACATGTGGGTGACAGGTTTGTTTATCAATATGGTGGAATGTCGAGGTCGTGGCGCGCAAATAGTGCAGTGAACGCCCGTATTTGAGGAAATTTCTCGCGTGGTTTCAACGATCGGGCCCAGTTTCTTCATTCACCAACATGTCGGACCCAATCACCACAAATTTCCCGCCGCAAACCTATTCATCCATTTTTAACTTAAACGTTATGGCGGAGGTGAGTGCAAGATGTGAGGTTAGATTGGGGTTTCTCTTTTTGTAAACAATTCGCTTTAAAAGGTAAATAAATGGCTTTTTGGGGAACCGTAGGCACTCGCTATATAAACATTTCGAATAACATGTTAATTGTCTTCATAATTGGCGAGTATTTCATGAAAGGAGGTCTAAAATATTTAGAAATATAAATGTGAGCCCCAAATTATTATATGTATTTAGCTTTATGTGATTCAAAAAATGTTTAAAGATTTATGTCATTTTCAGTCTGAATCAACTGAAGAGGCCAAAAAATCTCGTACGGATTCTTCAAAATTACGAGACTGCTTTACTTCCTCGGTAAGTGCCTGAAAGCAATCAATTAATAATACCCACACTCTAAAACCAATTGCCTTCAGTTGAAAAACAAAGTGACCAATTAATTCAATCAATTCCTCAATATCCCCATAAACTTAGTCTTCACAATCACTTAGATTAAGTCAGTCCCATGACTATTAGTAGGGTATATTTGTTGATTTTTAAGGTAAGTTTCATCATAGTTGTGAACGTGACCATTCATAATCGTTTCTCGTCGGTTGTTTCAGATGTTTAATTGGAAATTATTATTAATATTTACGTTGTTTTTGGTGAGACTAATTGAGACGCTCAATTGCCCATTGGACGATCACTTATGCGACATTAATATTAACAGTTCTAAGCAGTTAAAAAACAACTCACATACACGTCCACAAATTACCGAATTGCAAGAAAAGCAGATTCACCTTATGTTTTCAAATTGCTCGTTTGCAAAACCAAAAGCACCCGCTGGATTTAAATGGGAACATATAAGTCGCATCGATTTACATGGATACGCCATACAAACAGTTCAAGACGATGCATTATCCTTATTGGGCTGTTTGCATTACTTGGACCTAAGTTTTAATCATATCGAGAAACTTCCTGGCAACGTTTTCATGAATTTATCAATATTAAATTACTTAAATGTCAGCGGAAATAAGTTACTCGTCATAAGTAACAAACTTTTTAGGAATTTGACCCACATTACAACTTTGGATTTGTCTCATAACAATATTTGTTCAATCCAGGAAAATGCCTTTGACAACAACTTTCGCTTAAAGGTGTTAAACATTTCCTACAATTCCCTCAAGACTTTGAGACACCGTTATTTTGACCACTTGAAAGATCTCGAGGAACTCTATTTGGACCACAACGAAATTGCTATATTTTCGACGCATTTATTCATGTACAATCAACATTTGAGGTATCTCAGCGCCACACAGAACGAAATGGCTATTTTTAATCTTCTTCCAGATAAGAATCGATCCATAGAATACTTGAATTTGAGCTCGAATGCTCTAGTCAGATTGGATGTTTCGGACATAATAGAAGAATTTGCTAATTCCAACGGTATCATAGATTTTAATGATAACATGTTTAATTGTTGCGATTGGTTTGATTACTTGAAAATTTTTCGTGCAAACCACATAAAATTTGCACCGAAACGGAATTTTTCCATTTGGACTTTGTACAATTTGACCTGCAACTATCCAGAGGGCCATGAGGAAGCGGGATGCAATTCAGAAAGTGGAAGCGGTTTAGTAGTGGGTGTGACGTTAGGAATAGTGGCGGCTCTAGTGTTGTTTATTTGTTTAGTTTTAAGTCATTATAAAGGATGTTTCAGGGGCCGACTACTTGATCATTTCACTTATAGATCCGAAGAAGTTTTAGTGAATTATGATCATTTAGAATCCTATTGATTGTGCAAATACATGTTTTACAAATATTTCTTTTACAGATTTTTTTTCATGAACGCAAACACCGACCAAATTCCATATGCCTAATATCGACGGAAAAGCAAAAGCACAAGGTAACTGGATACGAAATCTACATACTATTTGTCTCGTGTGTCGATATCACACGCCCATTCCTACTTAACGTGCACAATAATCGAGTTATCCGTAAAAGGTCAGCATTGACGTCAATGAGCGATGAGTGAGACTTTAGTGAGGGGGCAAAGGGGAACACAATGTACCAAGTAGGCTTTCCCAATGTTTTGAAAAAAAAGGCGTAAAAGCTATCCCGATAATGATTACTGTAATTGTTTTCGTTCACTTGCAGATCAAAGGTGTTTTGAAACATTATGTTAATAATAGCCTTTTTATAACGTTATAAAACAATTGTACAACACGAAATAAAAAAAAAACAAATGCAAATCGGGCCGGTTTGACGTCAATGAAAGTCATGGCTAACTTGAATCTCCCCTTCCATTCGTCGTTCGGGTCATGGTACTTTCTATTTTACCGCTTTAGATTTTATTGGAAATTTTCAACTTTTTTGAAGAAACGTACGCACGGAAAGGTGCACATAGGTACTGGTTTGTGACATAAACTTTGAAGCAATGTTGAATGAAGCGCGTTTAATGGGGTGTGGTTTCTAAAAATTAATTAAAAAGTGAGAATGATGTAATTTTTGTTTCAAGTTTATCATTTCGGGTGAATATATAACTTATTTCGATGATGTTTTCTCTCTTTGACCTCTTCAGATTAACCTACAGGATTTTCCATAAATCAACGACCCTTCTAAAAAAGGCCTCTCAACCATCTTAATGTAGAACTAATTTAAAAAACTAGATAAAATGTTGATTTTTTCATAATTTTTGTCAATATCCTGTAATCAGTGATATCTCACTAAGGTCAAGTTTGCATTTCCCCGAAATACAGAGATAGACCTTTCACCGCCAAGTGAAAGGTTGGAGGTTTATGGGACACCCTGTATTTTCTATTTTAGTACGATCGTACTAAAACCGATTCATTGACGTCATTCGATTATATTTAGCACTACGTTGAATTGTTATTATTCGTAATAATAATAGTTCGATGGTCGATCGATTCGCTCAATAATACTCAATTGATATTAAAATTCTATTTTGGACCGCCCACGTTGCGCATTTTTGTGCTTTCATCTTTTATTTATTTATTTTTCAACCCAGTAGCTCTCTATACATACATATTACCTAGAATTGGAAACGTGCCGTGGTTCATAATCGTTTGCTTTATCTATAATTGATATTTCATGCGAAATAATATGTCAGAAATCGTAATATTTTTGTTTTTTCATTTCATTCATAATTTTTCAATATGTCCCGAGTCATGTACGTCAAAAAAGTAGATACATATATAAATCGTTGCCGAGGATTCAAAACCTCGTATCTGCAATGTTATAGAAATTGTATGTACAGTTCTTAGAAAATGCAAAAAACTGAATTATTCAAGAGTGTTTACTCTTTTCAATGTACTTGAAATGTGCCTATTAATGTATGTTTTATTCAATTGGGTATTTAGTAGCTAAGTAATATTTTACTAACAAGATATTGCCAAGGAAAAAGTTAAAATTAAATAAATGTAAAAATGGACGTAACAGTTTTTAGGTCTTCGATAACAATATGACGATATTGTTAAATACACATATTGGTATGCTACTGATAAACGATCATAATCAGAATCATCAATATTTTTCTGATCAATTTTCATATGAAACAGATCACATTAAATGTATCACCTGCTTTATCATGTTTGATTTTTAAATTTTTTAAATTCTGATTTAGACTAAAAGAATATATTGGTAATATCTTGCAATGCTCCAACTACATCTTCATTGGATGGAAATTTTAGAACGTCTTAAATTTGGCTTTAGATCACAAATGAAAATATTTAGAAATAAATCGGGGAAATTAAGGAGAATTTTCACCAAATTTATTCATGTGTACTTCTTAATAGTCATAGCCTACATATAGCAATGCCCCTCTATAATAAATATATAGCAAATTCGTTAAACATATTCAATTTCGATTGTAAATCATTCAGGTCATCGTTACCTTGGATCACCTATTTGTATTTTCTCATTTTCTTCGAAAAACGTATTGTTTTCCTTGAATCAACAACGTTGATAGGAGACCGTCACGGTTCAAACAACGTCCTCCGCCATGCGAGATCAATCAAAGTCATCTAAATATAGAAGAAAACAATTGACAATCGATTAACGAATTGAACGTCGTACATACCGAAGTTATTCAACTGTTTACCGTGGTCAACCTTGTAAATGTTTTCCAGGCATGCTAGATCTGTTAACAAAACTGTTCAGAAACAAGAAAAAAACGATAAAATGCCGACGGCTTTATGGATAAATTTCTATGCGCATTACCCCACGTATATAAAAAAAAAACACATACATACATATTTATACAAACACTCATTCGTATGCAATAGCAGAATTCAATGCAATTGATTTTTAGATAGTAAGAATCTTCTATTGGTCTTGACAATTGACAGTTGAATAATTGTCAGTAGAGTTATATAAATGTCTTAATGAGGGAAAAAATTATGATCAATTTGATGTTCACATTTAAATGTATCGGGTCGAATTGCAGTTATTGCGTTATTTAATAATATACATATTACATGTTTGCGTCAATAGAGGCTATTTTTAGCCATCTGCTGACCCGTTTCAAAATTGACGGAAATTTTGTAAATCTGTTTTACACATATGATGTTCTCATAAAACCGGCAACATTGTTGTAAAAAAAAACTAGACAGCACACAAATATAAGTTTTGTTATAAATTTCTTAAATCTACAATACCTTGTTGTTTATTCTTCAATTGATTAAAGTCGGTAATTAGTATGTGGATCAGAGGTGGCCTTTCTTCGAACAAACTACGGCCGCGAAGAGAGAATTCAAAAAACAAACGAAAAAAAAAAACAACATTGTCAAGGAAGCGTAAAGAATTTTTATACATTTGACCGGAAACCGATTGTTTGATTTCCGATTAACAAGTTGGCGTGTCGTGTTTTTTTTTTTGGTATGCTTCTGAAACTTCGAATTGTTTACCAAACAAACGAACGAATTTCGAAGAAACAATTGAATAAATGAATGAATGAACGGAACAAGGATGATCGAGTATGTCATGGGCCTCTCTGCAAGAGAGATTAGTGCGCGAAATTTGAATGACGCGCGCAATTTTTCTGGAATCGGTAGCAGGATGTCAGATCGAAAAATTCCTTCACATCAGTTTGGCACGATCAACAGAAATATATCTGAAATCGAAACGAGAAGAATTCTCTTTTAATAAACGTTGTTGCTAAAAATACGAATCGATAACATGATTGTTTACTTGACGAATCGCAAAAAAAATTGCACCTTGCCTCGGCGGTAGTACCATCGGAATTGACAAATATTTGTTTGTTCAAACGAGCTTGAATTTAATTAGTGGAAGAGTAGAAAACAACAACCATTGTTATCAAATATTTACGTACAAGGATTGAAAGAGAAAGGTATGTAATGTAATATTTACGTTTTATAATCATTTCTAAATACTATAAAAGGTACCCATATGACCAAATTAATCAACATTATCCATGCTATTTGCATTAACAATCAGTCGTAATTCGTTCTCTAAAAAAATCTCATAAAACAAATCACATCGTTAAGGTGGTACTCTAAATGCCACTAACTAAATTACTACTACCTTAATAGGTGATTAAAATTTGTGCATGTGTACAACCTGGATTATTTTTTTTATGATATTTAATGAAAGATTTGTATCGAACAAGCCTCAAATTTGAAACAGTACATTGATGTGCGACATTTTTTAAGCCATTTATAGTACCCTAAAGTCGGTTTATCGAGACTTTTACGACCGTCGTATTAAATACCGATTAGTTGTAAACGGGTAGTACCCGGTTTGGACCGCTCTGTAATCTGGTATCGTTGTCCTAGACGACAATAGGACTTTGAACTTTTTAAAGATTCATTTTTACACTTTTGATGCTGACTGCACCTATCATATTGTATATGTATGTATTGGATTTTGTCTTGATGTCCTTTGAGTTCGTTGATCATTAAAAAATGAAATATTCAAGGTTTATAATAGGTCTTCAGTCAATTGAGAGTTTGACAAGATATTTTTATTTCAGTATTCCTCACTTTTAATTCTGAAATACTGTTTGTCTCATAAAATGGTAATTCTATGGTAGTGCCGTCGTTTGACATTCTACGACTACCCAAATAAGATATATTCATGGTTTTTTTCATAATTCACGATCCAATAAATACATATAAATTTCGTGGGTAACATCAAAACAGTAGATCCTCAATTTGGAATATTACAATGGATCTTACAGTAAATAATAATTATTCGGTACCCATTTATGTACAACATTACCGTGGAATTTTTCTTAAAGGTTGCTCGTATCACATTAGAACAGAAACAAAACATTTAAATTATGGTATTACATCTAGCTATATTAATTAAATGTAAATATGGTGCAGAACCCAATGGTACCTTGGCCTTAAATGGCGGTCGAGGACCAGATTTTTCCTTCAGATAAATAAAAATCTTCGTCACCGTCCTTTTACAGTGCTCCCTCTAAAAATGACGTCAATAGAAATGCGTATGGACAAATGTATCATATGCCCTCGGAATCTATGTAGGCGATTTGACAATTGGAGCAACTGCCAAAACTCATTGATGGGTTGGGTCGATGATTCTTACGTCCGTATGTGTATAGTAAAAATATGAAAACAATAGAAAATCTCGTACATAGTAGGTAACCCATTTACGCGCGCATCGTATCGGCGTCCGTCGCTGACGTAAAGTATCGTTGTTGCATAGAACCTAAGAAATTCGATTCCATTCAGTGCGATGGTTTCAGTACGACCGTGATGAACTAAGCGAGGTACCGTATTAAAAAAAAACAAAACAATCGTTTCGATCATTCGCCGCACGGTTTGATCAAGAGTTTTTGGCCTATCATTTCTTTTCTGTTTGAAGATTGGGAAAAAAAGAATGTGCGTCAGCCATATTGAAATGGTACCGGCAGTAGTGAATCTGGTGGCGAACAAGGGGAGAGACACTTACTCGGGGTTGATTCAGGAATTTGCGTGTTTCAAGTGTATAAAAAATAGTAATTATTCGGTGAGTTTTCGTTAAGATGGCCTACGAAGCATTTGAACATGGAAATAGCATTAAATAAATATAAAAATAATGAAATCTTTGAAAAATAAACAAGAAAAACCTTTAATGAAATGTAAATTTAATTTTTTTTATGTTCAAATTAAATTATGTGCTATTTTCAGGACTTTAATTTTGAAGCGTAAAACCTGAAAAGGCGATAAGCACATTTAAATATTAATTAAACAATATCTGGTCGTTTCCGTCGATAATGCAGGTATTGAGGAAAGGTCAAAACGCATTTGGTCGATTCATTTTATTTAATTTTCTTGTTCTTTGTCTACGCGCCAAGTGTACCTACTAATTATTTTCGTTCTCATTCGCGTTCATCCTTCTACTCATCCGTTGGCACACTTTTTGGCTCTTCACTCGAATCTACTGACGCCAAACGGTTCCCCGATAGTCATTTATTTTAGTTCTTTTAACACGCGACCAACAGATTATGTTTGTTGAAATCGGTCATTCGATTGCCACACGAAATGAAAAAGACGAATTCGACATAGCGGCGTCTTTGACGTCAAAGCCTACTTATTAATTAATTACCTAACGGAAGATTTTAGTTTTTGATGTCATTATGACGCCTGCGCACGTACAATTGTTATAAAAAAAATATTTTTGAAGAATTCGTTTTATTAATTGCAGGCTGACAATCAACCAAACGAGCAGAATTCTTCTTATTCCACAACGACGACGAAAATTTGGCAACCGCTCAAAGGTGCAAAACAGCAACCGCCTATCCGATCGCCCTCACCGCATAACGCGTTTCGCAGGTGGCGTCGGTCCAATCAAAACAAGCCAACGGAGTGTCCAGTCAATGGTACCGCCCCAAAGAGTGGCGTGGTCACGCCCCACACGGATGAAATGTCTTTATTAAAATTTCTGGCTTTCGTAAGTGTCGCTCATTTAATTAACCTCTAAATAAATGAAGAACAGGAAACGGTAGTGCTGTTCGTTGTCCTTAACTTCCTCTTGTCAAGAAAGGAAGTTTTACGTCATTGACAAGGATGGTACCGCTGCCGTTGAAAATAATCGTTAAAAAGAGGTCACTATTCGGTCGGATGACCTCCACTGACTTGTTTTTATGACTGTCGCACACTCATTCAATTCGTGGCTTTCATATCCATACTTTGTCGTACATTCGTTCGAAATATAGGAACTTTATCTTGTTTCAGAATGCATTGGATCTAAGTTTGCCCGCAAGTCCAGTAGCACTGAAATCTCGAACTACTACTACCACCTCAAATTGGTTTCAATTGAGTGGCCACCCAGACAGTTTAGCACCTGCAGGTCCAGGAACCGTGTGGAAAAAACGATCTCCAAATAGCGATGATACTGAACGAATCGTTTACGAGGAACTGCTCCAGGATCCACTGCTCAAAGACATAGTACCGAAATATTATCGGGAAGTGGAATATCATGGCGAATTGTTCATTGAATTGCAAGACTTGTTGCATGGGTTTCAGGATCCATACGTTATAGACATTAAAATGGGCACGCGAACATTTCTAGAATCTGAAGTAAAAAAAGGATCGCTCGATCGGATCTGTATCAAAAAATGATCGCTATTGATCCGACCGCTCCCACGGAGGAGGAGCATCGGCAGAAGGCGGTAACTAAATTACGTTACATGCAATTTCGCGAATTGCAATCGTCGACTTGTAGTCAGGGTTTCCGGATTGAGGCGATGAAGTGTCGAGGTGCGCCTCCAGTGACTGACTTGAAAACCGTAAAATCGCAAGAGGAGGTGGTTCGTACTTTGGACACATTTTTGGGCGGTCGGGAAGAGGTGCGTCAACGTCTTCTAACACGCCTCAGTGAGACCCGATCAAAAATCGAACAGTCAGAGTTTTTCAAGTGTCGCGAAGTGGTGGGAAGTAGTTTGTTTATTATTTATGATGACTCAAAAGTGGGAGTATGGCTTATCGATTTTGCTAAAACCAATAAACTGCCAGAAGGGAAGACTGTTAATCATAGAACTCCGTGGGTTCAAGGGAATTACGAAGAGGGCCTGCTGTTTGGTTTCGATCGACTTATTTCGGTGAGTTAAGCAACTATTTTGTTTTCTAATCTTGGTTTAATAGTCGCCTGTTTTAATTTTCATAGATAATTGAAAGTATCAGGAAGCCTGCGGACACCCACCATCATCAGGACTCGTTTACTAAACCATTGGTGAGCGTGGAAACTTGATTAGTCCCATTGGTATTTGAAATGAAGTATTATTAAACGGCTCAGGACGTGAGAGCCCAATTGTCTAGTCATCGTCCGTTAATTTTAAGTATTTATGTGCGTTTAGATCAGTTGTCATAAGATATCGAAAATTGCTAAGAAAGTTACCATGTAACCGTTGTATTTAAGGCTCAATGCGTTAAAAGATCTACTTTTTGTACTCTAAAGCCTCGTACTTATATGTATTACATTGAAGTAAATGTTTTTTTTTATTGCAGTCAAGTAGTTTTATTGAATACTCGTAATGTTTATCACATTATTCGACGCAGATCAGCTATAAACATCAATTTCTTAATGAGAGCAGACGTAAATGGTAAAATTAGCTTTTGACCTAGTATACATTAAACAAAAAATTAGTTAAAAAAAGTAGATTAGTCATTAAAAGATTAACTGTTTCAAAAAACACCCATTAATGATTTACGCATTTCAAGACAGAAAATTTATTTAATTTCGTTACACAATAAATTAATTAAAAAGTATAATACACTAAAGAATTGCAATAAATAAATAAATAAATAATTGCACTTTAACAAACTCTTAACAATAAAACACATGCGTAACAGATTCATGACGTATCCGCTTACCATGACGTCATAACAAATTGACGTTGTGTCGGAATTCATTGGTGAGCGACGTAATTTTTTTGAGTGTCTCCGTTGCAAGTGAGTAATCAAGCAAAACAATGGTTAATGGTATTAATTGGAGAATTGGTACGAGCATTTTTAAGGCGACTTGGAGGACCGAAGAGGTGAAGTACTACCAGACCGGCTTCGAGATCTGGTCAAAGAACGACTGGAAGATCTTCGCCTGGAATAGTATGGACTTGTAGAGCTGTAACTGCTTTCCGAGCTTGGCGTGATTCTCGTGTAGGGAATGGGCCTTTTTCTAGCGCTATTTCGGTTAGTAATTTTAGATTAGTTTTAATAATGTGAAAAACGGGTCAGGTGAAAGCCATGCCTTAAATTGTCGAAATAAAACAGAAATAAAACTAAAAAACTTGCTTTATTAACTAAAAATTAACACGATTAAATTACAAATCAATAAGACATTCACACGTCATCGTGGCCTACTTGCGCCTGAAAATCAAAAGAAAAAAGCAAAATAAATACTCTAATAAACCAAAAGAAAAAATTACTCTACTAATTTGTGATATAATGGTAGTACCAAAATTGAAAACGTACCTGGTTATCCGTCTTCTAGATAAAAAACTTGGCGAACCGTGTCTTCGAGGAATCGAAATCGATCTGGATCGTCTTGACGAACAACTGGAACTGTATGATGATCTGGATGATGATGACGATGACGAGGAGTCACGCGTATGAGTGCGACTACGCGAACGCGATGAAGAATCATCTGAACTCTTGTTGCTTGAAGAACTTGATCGAGATTTACTATTAGACAAGAAATAGTTTGAAATTAAAACAAATAAAAATATATTTTTCTTTACCTCGGGCTGGACTGAGAGCCATTTCTCTTTCTTGATCTTCGTATCGACGTGCTTCGGCCTCGTGAATTAGACCTAGACTTTTTATAGGGCAACACTTTAACATCAAATGTGTCAGCTTTAACCTCAGGACCTCCCGCTGGACTTTTTGATTTCTCACTATTGTTTCTATCTCTCTTCTTCTCCAATGTTTCCTTAGCTTTAGCCGCTAAACCACTCTTTAAAAGCCTTAAGAAGCGCTGTTCCTTTTCCTCTGCTTCACGATGGCGATAATCCTCCTCCTCTTCCTCCACTTTGCCATCATTCATATCTGATTGTTCGGGCTCGCTGGAAGATTGTCTCAGTTTTACTACAGGCATTTGTTTCGTCTGTTTCGAGGCAGTGGTGGAAGAAGATGGAGGTTTTGAAGAAATATTGTCTTTAACGTGGGGACTCCTGGAAGGAGTTCTGGTCCGTTTTGTTGGTGGAGGACTCTTATTTCTGTGTTGACTTCGCGATCTTGAGGAGCGCTGTTTTTTTGGAGGAGAAGAGCGACGCCTGGGAGGCGTTAAAGACTTTTTTCTTCTTTCCGTGCTCCGCCTTCTTGATCTTGGCCTAGGAGGAGGAGATCTATTATATCGCCTATCTCTTGAACGTCGTTGTCTCGGACTTTTCGCTCTATCTCTGTCAATGTCACGAACTGGACGTTTTTGATCATCTCTTGATCTTGAACGCCTGTTACGTTTAGGAGATGGTGATTTACGAGATCGCCTTTGAGGGGAAGGACTACGTCGACCGCGTCCTCTATAAACTGGTGATTGACCGTTATTACGTTTGGTAGGTGGAGAGCTGTTACGTTTTTTTACAGATGAAGTATCGGGTGCTTTGGCAGATGATTCTTTTTTTGATTTTTTTACGTCTGGTGAACTAAATTTAGATTGAACTTCAGTATATTCAAATCAAGTAAAAAAATGCATACCTTCTGTCTGAACTTGAAGAGCTACTCCTGGGTCGCTTTTTCTTTGAACCACTTTCTTTCTTCTTGCGCTTCTTACGTTTTTTCTTTTCGTCCTCGTCAGTATCTTCGGAATTCGATGGAGACTCTTCCTGATCCGATGTATCATTGTCCCGTTTATCTTTGCTTTTCTTCTTCTTCTTTCTATTCTTCTTCTTCTCTTTTGTAGATCTAAACAACGCAAAACAAACGAAAAAGTCAATTGCCGTCCTACCACTTTGTTTTACTTTTACTGACAACACTCATCATTATACAAATCAAAAAAGAAACAAAACTATGAAAAAAATATACGTGTTGCCATCTGCACTATTTGATGGCCACGTATATTTTTTTTCATTACGAATCAATAAAAACGTAAAATCTTGCAACAACGCTTCTTGAACACGCACCTACTTCTTTGTCACTTCAGGGGGTCCGATCGAGGCTAGGCTAAACGTGATAGGCAATAAAAAAGAAGAGAAATAAAAACCAAAGGAGAAACATACATTATTGGCGATTTTTTGTCATTTGTTAGTCAAAGAAAAAAAAACGAAAAATTATGTAGTAATTACCTGATCGGGTCGGCCTTGATGTTGACTTGACGCAAAGAAAAAAATACACCACCAATGAATTAGTTAAGAATGCTTTAATTAATCATCATAATAGGCTTAGAGTGTTAAAGAGAGACATTTATTAAAGAGGGGTTTTTGGGGATTGGGGGTAAAACAAAAAAACTTCAACTGGGGAGAAATTAATAACAAATGACTATGATGTTAAAATTAACGTTATTTTATTTACTTACTTGCTCTCTGTTTCTTTGCGGGTTTTCTTCTTCTTCTTTTTCCTCTTTTTCTTTTTCTTTTCGTCACTGGAGCTAATAAGATTTAATTTTTAGACAAACTAACCTTTTTAAAGATATAAATAAAAATACTGACCTGCTGCTACTGCTACTCTCCTCTTCCTCCTGCTCCTCCACCCGTTTTTCTTTCTTTTTCTTTTTCTTCTCTTTTTTCGTTTCCTTTTCCGGCTCGTTCAAGTCACGTTCAGCAGGCCGTTCCGGGGTGGGGGTGTTGACTAATTGGTACTGCGCAGCTTGTCGCTTTTCCCTCTCCTTTTCTAAAGCCCTTTCTTTTTCACGTTCGGCAGCGGCCACACTTGCCGCCAACTTTTCCTTTGCCTGTCGATCTGGATCGAAACTGCTGCCCTCCACGAAGTACTCAGAGATGCCAAAAGCTTCGCGCAAACGTGCGTTTTTTCGTTCTTGAGCCTCAGCTACTTGATGCGTTTCAGTAACGCTAAAAATAAAATTAGAAACAATTCACTAACGATTGCCTATAAAAGAATACTCACTTGTCACTTGTCATTTTTTTATCATTATTATTATTATTATTATTATGGCTATTGTAATTGTTAAAACACACCATCATGGCAAGAATTTTAAACCACTAAATGTATTGAGCTATTAATGATTCAAGTTTGCATCCCAATTGGAACCGATTCTATTCTATGTCTTTGCGTCATGACGTACAGAATCGGACTGACCGGACGCCGGCGTCGCTTCGGTGACGATCAATACTCTCCCTCTACTGTTTAAATTTACTAGGGGAGGAATATTCAGAGTCGTAACAGATTTAGGTCGCAATTTCGGGTATATATTTTTCCGTGATTTTTTTGAGAGTACGCCAGTGGATTTCAAGGGGGAGGTGAGTCAGTCAATAGCTGAACTAGGAAATGAGGGAAGTACTTTACATTTCAGGAAGAAAGGGTAGCGGTTATAAGTTAATCCGGACGCTTGCCTAGTATAGATTGCAAGGAAAAATGTTGATTTTTCGCTATGGCTAACTTTTGGCTGATTTTGGTGAACCGATCAGCCAAAAACTACCAGAATTAACTGTTAATGTTTATATGTATTACATATTTCATATTCGAGAATCCCTAAGGCAACAATGTTATAATATAATTCTTTTATCACCTGACAACAGATCTTAGGCCTTGTCTAGGTGCCCCCACAACTCGTCCTATGCCACCATTATGAACGCTACTAATACACTGACAATGACAACAACACTGTCTAAGTCGAGGACGGGCCGCAATCAAGGCAGCTTTCGGTCCTAAGGCCTGACGCCATAGTCGTTCAAAAATGACACGATCATCCAATATTTGCGACCCCATTGCGTTTTGCTGATGGACCCGATTACGAGGCGGAAAAACCCGTTTCATATTTTTAAATTTGACTTTCTGATTATTAATAAACTTTACGACACTAGACACTTAAAACTATATACTTGTTTTGGAAGACTTTCTTATCACTAATTGTATTTTTGGAAGACTTTTGTGATTTTTTAATATTTTAAGCCAGAGAGGCTGTAATTGACTTTTAGCTACATTTCGACACTGTTTAGAGGGCCACGAGAACCGGCCGTTTGCTATCTCATGGAAGGTGTGTGTGTGTGTGTTGATTTGCGCAGCATCCGGACTGAATTTAGAAGAATCGATTTCCAGGAAGGAAAGGCAGCATTGGCGGAGAACTTTCGTTTTGGAAACGCAGATTTGCTTTAATGGATGACTCCAATTATTTTGAAGCAAGATTATTTGTTTTTTAATTCGCCTATACAGAAAATACGAAAAATCCTTAATTTAACTAAATTTTCTCAAATCAGTATATGATGATCTGACAACATTGTAAATATACTAATTACTAGTAAAGACCAAAGAGTTGTCAATGACTGGATTTCAGATCAAAGGGTAATTATTTTTGTCGATTTGACTTGAAGGAAAAATTCGGCTTTTTTTCTCCTTTGAAAATTTTTTTTGCAGCGGTATTAAATGAATCACAAATCCGTGTAATAGTGTTTACAAGACACAAAATTGTATGCTCAATTTTCCAACGCAGCTCTATCTATAAGTTACGTTTCTAAATACAGGGTGTCCCGAAAAGGTATGTCAAAAATAGTACCATGATATTCTTTGGGTCAAAACATTACGATTTGCTTAAAAAAGTGTTTGGAAAATGTGTCTCGTTTAGGAGCTATTCATGGTCAAAGTTCTTCAAAAAAATATCGATTCTTGCTATATCTCGAGAATGACTTAATGGATTTCAATGAAACTCGGGCTGCATTTATTCATTAGTACAAGGTTTATTTTCATGTAACATTCATGCGAAATAACAAAGCGCAAGTGGTAAGTTCTTGGTCACCTTCATACAAGAATGACCAGAACTTTGCACTGGGTGGCTGCATCGTATTGATTCATTTTGTGGTAACACATTGGCCCTTTATCTGTCTTTTCGATCTCTTGAAATTTTCT
>JABRWK010000079.1:241574-255715 GCA_013372445.1 Hypothenemus hampei | reverse complement strand
ATTTTATAGCGTTTTCTGCTGGTCAACACTCAGTGCGCACTTGCACTTTTAGCAAACTGTCAAGAGTGTCAGGAATGTCAACGAGCACTCATCTCGTTCGGTTTTCAGTGGAATATGAAATGACATTTGAGTGCAATTAAAAAAACCGTTAAATTGTTAATAAATCGTTAACGATTATGAAGAATTAAATAATAAACAGTGTGTATTTTTCACGTTCAGTATTATAATAAAGTTTTTCTTTTCTTTGCTGGTAATTAATATGCATTTACATTCTAAATTACATTTTAAAAAAACTTTTTTTAAGGGCTTCTAGAAGTGGGAAATTACATATAATAATCTTAAGTTTATATTTAGTTTTTAATTTAATTTCAAAAATGAACAGTCTATTTATTCGAATGAACGAGTGTGATAATAACATAGTGGAATTACAATTAAAACCAGAAACCGCTATCGGAAACACGTGTTATAGTAAGAAAAGATTGACAGTTTTGACATAAATTTCCAGTGCAACATCGCGCACGAGCCTCAATAGCAGGTGCACATTTTTATGCACTCGGTGCGCACTGAACGAGGTTCGGCCATTCAGTGGAATGTACGGCACCGAAAAAGTGCGCACTAGAAATCCCAGTGGAACGTACCACTTACACTCAGTGCCAAAAAGTGCAACCAGCAAAAAACGCTATTAGAAAATAGGTTGTTTACTCACATGTTAAATACAAGAAAAAGCGGTTTCACAATTATTCCACAAATGTATAGATGTATTTTGCTTAATTTCGATGTTTTACTTAAAAACGAACATTTTTGGACTCCTTATTGTATGCTTTAAATCAGAGACAACAATGAGACGGGCAACTCATATAGGAAAATTGTTCGCTTCTATCTATCTCTGTTTAACAAATATGTTCAATATATATATGCTTCTTTAAAATTTCTAAAAAGTGTTTTCGGTTTTCAATAAATACATAGGGTTCAAATTTCCCGCGCTATAATGCCCATGGATGTAGCTGGTGCCCTCTACGTTTACTTTGCCTTTTTATGAGAGAGACAACTACATTAGTTGTCTCTGTCGGTGAACAAATTTTTAACATTGAGTTTCCCGTCTCATTGTTGTCTCTGCTTTAAATCAAATTATGAGGAACCCTCTTTCCGTTGGGCGTTCTGTCCTAAAAAGGACGATTGTCATTTTAGTAATCAACTGTCATCCTTGTCACAAACGTCAACGGCAGTGTTGCCAAGCTTTGAACAATAAATATTCTATTAGCAACGATCAACAATAAAAACATTCCATAAATGATTCTGTTAAAATTCCATAAGTGTTCTAACCAATAAAAGATTTATGCTAAATATAATCAATTTATACTTTTATAATTTTACTTTGGTTTATTTTTTAATACATGTTCAGTTTAAAAACTTATAAACAAAATTTGTATCTACATAATTCAATTTGACTCTTAAAAAGGGGAACTTATATGAAAAATCATCAACTAATACCACAATTCAGCTACTTTTCACGAATCTCTTCTAGTAGGTAACACCAGTTTCCTTGAAAATAGATTTGAATTTGACTGAAAAATTATGTCACTTCAAGACAAGCAAGAAGACTTTGACGATCAAGTTAGTGTCCCTCTCTTCAAGGAGTATCAGACTTCCTATGTGTCATGGTTAGGAGCTGTTAGGAACCAAGTTGAGGTAAGGTAAGGTAAATAGTTAAAAATAGGCTGCACATGCATAAAAACATATTTAATCATTGTCACTGAATGTATCGTCATCTTCACTTGTAACAGTCTCGAAGCAATATGCTGAAAAACAATACTACATTAGAACAGTTCAACTAACAGTCTACAAGTATGCTTAAGCTGATTTGGCAACAATGACAATTGACAGATGACATTCGAATGATGTAGGAAGTGAAGAAAACACAAATGCTGACAAAAATCAACCTTTATTTGCGATAATTATATTATTCACCAAAAAGTAAAAAAAAGCAACAGAAACATAAATTATTGCTTAAATACACATAAGGGAGAACTAAATCTGTACAGATGACAACATAATCTCGACAACCCGTGTTGTTTACGTATTATAACACCAACAACACCAAATCAAAATCGATCTAAAACAAAAAGTCGAGGTATTCCTGAAAACGTAAAATAATTTAAAAAATACACACTAACAAAAGTTCATTACAAATGACAATGTATTTGACTGATCATTCAGTATTGCCAACTGGCATTGTCATCGCCTCCTATTAAACTTTTATACAAAAAGGAATAAACATGGGAAAGGGGCAATAGGGATTGGGTACAACAACATTACACCATAACAACATGCCCCCTCCATAAATCTAATCGTTTTTTCCTTTTAACATAAAATACCCCGATCGACAGTGATGGTCGATTTGGCAACAGGGGACGGATGATGTTGCGACAAATGCCGACAGGTGGTGCCACATTGCGAACAAATAAGACAATTGGCCGTTACTGTGTACGTACGAACTGGTGATGCATTCAGACCGTTCGAAATCGTTTGAAAGTCTTTATTTGTCGTTGATTTCGTAGGGGAAGAGGAGCTGAAATTTTTTCGTTGACTGATCGGTGTACTAGGGGAGGTAGTCGTTGTTAAAGCGGCAACTTCGCACGTTTTCAGCGCGGGTGTTGCCACGATATTGGCTTTTAACGAGATCCAGGGATGATCTAGGAGTTCGTGAACGGAGGGCCTTTGTCTGTAATAATTCAGATATTAGATATTTCATTTTTTTACAATGGTTGACAAAACTTACCTGGGATCTACTATAAGGGCACTTTTAATAAAGTTAATGGCATCTCCAGAGACGTCGTGGAAATGTTCAGGTTCGAAACTTAGCGCACATTTTGAGATATTAAGAAAGGTTTGTTGTTTATCGTCAGCTCCAAAAGGACTAAATCCGGACAATAGGACGTACGCTAGAACCCCGACTGACCAAATATCTGTTGACAGGCATATGGGATCGTAGCTAAGCACCTCCGGTGCTACATAATCCACAGTACCTAGAAATTATACAATATTTAAATAAATAATCCTTTGTTCTGTTCCCTTTGAATTGTGAAACATTCAAAACCCACTGCACTTCACATATAAGATCGGTTACGAAAACACTAACCTAAAATTTCCCGTACTGTAACGCCGGGCTTAAGCACTTTGGAAATGCCAAAATCGCATAATTTTATATCATCGCAATTATCGACCATGGACAGAAGAAGATTTTGAGGTTTCAAGTCAAGGTGGGCTATGTTGCGATCATGTAAGTACGAAAGACCCTCCAAAATTTGTTTCATGGCCTTTCGAGCCTCCGGTTCACTGAGACATTGTCCCCCATCCAGGATATGCTGGAGTTCGCCGCCTGCGGCCAATTCCAATACTAAAACCTATATGCAAAAACAAAACTTTATATTCCTTCTTACAATTGTCTCTTATAGCCCTTACCATTTCCGTTGTGGAATCATAAACTTCGTGAAGTCTGATCACTCGATTCGTTGCCGAGCACTGCATCAGAACGGCAATTTCGTGTACAATTTCTTTCATCTGATCCTGGTTTCGACGTCGCTTTTTTACAAACTTTGCTGCATATGGTGTTCCAGTTAATTTGTGAACTGCCCGACATACAGTAGCGTACTTTCCCCTGAAAAAAAAACAATAAAAATAAAAATCAGGAACAATATAACAGTAAGAAGGGCTGACTGGACTACCTCATGTAAAATATAATAAAGATGAATAGGTAGGATGAATTTTCATTTAAATGACTGAGCCGAAAAATAATCTTACGGCAAAATAAATTTTACATCATCAGTGGCGTGTATTTATAAAACAAACGCCAAACGTTTCTGAGTTCTGTTACGTACAGAAGAACAAAACATTTATGTAGTCCTTCGAATGGAAAAAAATTCTCGAGAAATAGTGTCCATCGGCGACCATTAAAAACAGTAAAATATCGTCTTGAATCGCCACTTCCTTCTCCATAAAATCGCGCCGCTTTTATCGTAAAACTTTTACGACTCGAGTAGCCTTGTCTCTTGATGAAACACAAACGACAAACGAATTTTCCATCCTAGTCGCCTTGTCTCTTTTCCTCTCATAGTCGCGTAATTATTGCACAAAAATCCGGTCGATCCGGTAATAATCGAAGGAGTTTAACCCCGGAAGACAGTGATTTTGATGGAAATACGGCAACACGGTTGGAGAGACGAATTCTTTGTTAGGACGCCGATTCTTTATTGTTTTTTATGAGATAAACAGTTGACTGTGCCGTGAAAAGTTCACGGTCAACGCAAATTCAATAAATTATACATAGCAATTATTCTAGAAAAAAGAAGAAATGTAATGTTATTTTGTTTAAATAATAAAAGAACTCTAAAAGATTCTTCAAATGCGACAACACTGGAAACTAACGAGTATCATTACGTCAAGAGGCCTTCTTATAACGTCGTGTCTCTTCAATAGCCAGCAATATTTATCCATGCATTTACTAGGGAGAAATGGCCGTTTAATTGCGTACAAAAGGGCACCTCACTTCTAGAGTCTCTTACGGCTCGGAGATTTTACGATTTTCTCACACTAGAGGTCGTTGGCGTACAGACATGAATAGAAGACATAGACTAGCCATGGATAGTTTCTTTGCTTTTTCCCGACTGGCAAAATTGGCAACTTTGTTAAGTGTGACGTGTTAAGTGACTAAACTTGAACATGTCACAAAATTTAATTGTAGATTTTTTTTATTAAATAAAATTAAAAAAAATATCAACCATACTGGTACCTATTATTTNAAAACGAAAGTATGTTTAAAAAAAAGGTTTAACGGCCTTCTTATATTTTGTTTGATGTTTTTTTAACAGAAATAAAAATACTAATAAACGAATTTGTAAAAAGTTGAAAAAATGATGGTTTTTAAAAGGTAGTAATATACTCTTTCTATACAGTTTCTATCGCCTAAATACAGTGTGTTTAAAAATTTTCACCTTAAAATGAAAGGGGTCACATAGAAAAAAGACCGAAATCAGGAAGAGCCAAAACATTTTGGATGTATAGAATTAAAAGAAGAGTAAAGAGATCCATGGATAGCAGAACTACGAATAATTGCTGAAATTCCTGAATTGACAATTATCCCAAGAATTATTTAAGGAAGATTAGTTGAGACAAAACTGCAAAAAGCAGTCGTCCACCCAAAAAACCCTTGGTTTCTGAAAAAACCGTCGTACTAGACTTAAATTTATAGAAAGTCATTTAAACTTCAAAACTGGAAGAAAGCATTAATTATCGACGAAATACCCTATAGACTTTTAAATCTGATAAGAAGAATCATGTAAAGCATCCACCAAAGCAAGTTTTTATCCAAAATTCATTACACCAACAGTCAAGCACGGGCGTGAAAGCATATTCTTACAGGACTGTTTTTCATGGAGTGGACTAGATCTATTACACTTCATAGATGGGAATATGGACAAATTGTTGTACAGGGTCATACTTCAAAACTTTTTGTTGCCCTACGTTTTGTAACCTTACGATTTGTGTTTCAACAAGACAATGATTCGAAATACAATCCTCACCTTGTTTAGGTTCTGCAATAGCCTGCACAATCATTATATCTCACCCATTGAAAATCTGTAAGAAGATGTTGAATGTTGGATTTGCATTACAAGATATCCAAATAAGCAGTCTTTGATTGATAAAATTCATGGAGTTTTGACGAATCTGCCAACTAGTACTATGCAAAATTTAATATCTTTAATTCCACGTCCTTGGTAGAAAGTACAATCCAACAATGGATATCCTGTTGATTACTGAGTTAATGGTTTAATAATATTGTTATTTCCATAAGTCTTCAATCATATTTCTTGTTTATCCTACTGTTAAATGTTAAGTAAAAATCTATTTTGATAAAAGTGGTCTTATTTTTGTTGCATATAATTATCCTGCTGTTCAGTAAATAAATTGTTGCGAGCTTGAAGAAGACTGAATTTTGAAGCAAATGTTGTATTATAATTCGCATATAGATAAGGCTACAATATGGAAAGTTTAATTTGTTTAGATATTTTAAAAAAGTACGAAAATGCCTACAGAAGTAGTTTTTATTTTTAAAAGGTGCTTTACTTTTGTTCGATAGTGTATAAAAAAATGAAGCAACACGGCAAAAAAAAAAATAAACAAAAAATCTGCTAGCTATAAAAAGACAAATAAACCGATTATTAATTATGTTCGCTGAAAGCTTAATTCGCTTCCTACATTCAATTGTTTTTGTCTACATTCTGCCAGAGAGCACAAAAAAAGTCCACGCTCAGGCTCCGGCATAATTTAACGCCGAAGTATTTGAATTTTTAATGAGAATTGTTATAGAGTTGCGACCTTATAAGACAAACGACGAACGAATTTAATTAATTTATTTAAGAAAAAGATTGGCGACTCGACTTTTACGGCGTTCGTATGGAAAACGAATTGTAGAGACGTAGGTCGATGATTATTACTATGATTTCCATAGATATCAATCGAGGCAATCGATCTAAAATTAAATTTTCCCATAAGAAAAAAAGTGTGGGCCGATTGGCCCGAAAAAAAATGTTGAAATTTGCGTCTCTCTTTCTCACTCTGCTAGAATTTTCGAAATCGGTTGGGAAATAGCGGAATTGCAAGTACACTTTTATCTTCCGACCATGACCTGATATTTATTCAAACAAAAGACGAAATAAAAAATCGCTCATTCTTTTATTCGAAAAACAAATTCTCTTTTGAATTTAAAAACAAAATAAATAGGAATTAACTCTATTCGAATATTTCCATAACGTATTACTCAAATTCGAATACCTTAATCAAGGCCTTCTAGTGTTATTACGAATTCGACGCGTATACTACACAGGGGTTCAGGATTAAACACATTGCAACTACACATATGTATACCTAGAGGCCTAACTACTGCTTCACAATAGCATCCATTAAGAACCCTCAAACTGACTATTAAACTCGGCCCATATACATATAGTAAATTTTAGAATCTAAAACATTTCCAATATTTCTGGAATATAGCTGTCTTTCTTCTACTAACGACATTCCCAATTAATTTATTTTGTAATTTCGAGAAAGCATTGGATTTTGACAGGATAATTAAAAAAGTTAATAAATATAACAATTGAATTAATTTTTAATGAACTTTGAATAAATGTTTACAAAATAGTCCGAAACCAAGCACGGATCCCCTTCTTAATAATATATTTCATATTGAGGGATGTAAGCCAATATAGGCAACGGGGGTCTATGGTTTTTATGCGATACATGATGGGCATGTGAATTCGAGCGCCGGAACTGAAATGAATGTTTAAAATAACGTGTATTTGGAAAACGGACATAAGTACTTGTTTTTGACATCAATCAATGCAATCACTCAGAAAATGAACGAAAATTTGTAAACACTATTGTTTGGAAAAGTCGCGCCCAGTAGGTCAAGTTTACTCCGCACAAATGCCGCGTAAATTGCCCTTAATTTACAAAAATGACCTTCGTTGTTAACGCGATTGTTTATTTGCAACAATCATAATTAAGAGAACGTCGATATTTATTTGCCGTAAACAAAAAATTAAAAATCCCTTTTTTGCGTATAACAAACAAACGAACGAACGAATCCTTTTGCTGTAAGCAAATGTGTGGGATGCGCATTTCAATGTCATCGGCGATGAGTCGTGTTTGCGTATATGCGTCAATATTTTAACACTGTTATTAATAATTTGGCAACAACGCAACATCAATTAACCACAAATCATAGAGAAAAGACATCGAGGTCATGTTGGGAGACTTTTCCATCAGTGGGAAGTATATTGGTCGCGTTTAAGAAAAATGAATATTACATGTCGGAATAAAGTGTAAAACAAACGAGAATCCAAAACAAAAAAAAAACATTGTCAAGCGACACGAATTCCTTGTCATCGACCGGGCGGTTAAAAGCTATTTTTAAAGGAAAAGAAGAAGTCGGTTGCTGCTCGAGCGGCACTGTTGCCAAATGGGCGTGCGACAGTTAAAAATGGCCATCAGTAAACTTGAGTATGTATATTTTTCGATGCGGCTCCTGATTTCACAATAATGGAATGTAGGTACGCGTATTCTGTCATAAAAAAAAATAGGTATTTCGAAATGAACTACTGGAAAATTTATAGTTTGGCAACGATGCAATTGTCATTTTTCAAGATCATAGTTTACTACTACATGTAAGATATCAGTCATGTGATTAAATTAAGTCATAATTATCCTGTTTTACAATTTTATGAACGGTAAAAAAGCGATTTCACAGTACCGGTTTTGTAACTTGGGTGAATGTGTTTCCAAGAAAAGTGACTTACACCCCTCGATACGTAAAATAACTGTTGTTAAATTAAAAAATTCATATTCCTCATTAATTCATTTGTTTTTCAAATAGGGGATGAGAACTCATCAACCAAAGGAGTGTGAGGGAAAAAAAATAAACGGTGGACGTCTGCTGAAAATACCTGAGATCGCCAAACGGCAATTATTATTGCAACATTGGAATGCGTTTGATGTCTTGCCGTGGAGGTTCATTCATCATTCGAACGAGATGATTTAACCGTGTAATAATCCATATTTTCTCTGGATCTCAGCCAAAATTCCTCAACTAAGTTTTACACGCGCGTTCCAGACGCCTTTTATTAATAATATAATAATCATGGCGCTTCTAGACGACACATACCAAACATCTACTGTCATCAATTAGTAGACATTTTCATTAAATAAGAATTAATAATCGATTTACGTAATTCTAATTGATGAAAACAACAACGTTCCCGAACCTGTCGCTACACAAATAAAAAATAACTTTCGAAAATTTCTCCAATTTACGAAAAAAAAAACTATCGATTGCGGTTACGCAACAATTTCCAAATAGCTTTGGACAACAAACAAACAAACAAAATAGCGACAATCCTATTAATGTCTCAACGCTGTTGTCGGCTATTTCCTTATCGCATTTTTTCTTCTTAATTCGATTAATTCAATGAAAAATCGAGAACGACAAGAAACAATTGGCGCCCAATGCCCGAGGCTCTCGTTACGATCGAACGATTATTCAATTGTTTCGCGCGGCCAACGTATTTGACATTTCGTTACGCGGAATGTCAAAATTATTTCGGGCACGCGACATTCACCTTGAGCCAAATCCCTCTGATCCCCTCTTCTTGCTTCTTCTTTAAAACAATTGAAATTAATTCTCGACCGCTCGTCAATTGTTATTTTCGTATTATATTTACCATTCGTCTTTTTAAATAACCGCTTCCTGACGGCCTGCGAGTTGTTGATTTTCATTCAATTCACATGTCAAAGACCTTTTTCAACTGTTTTTTTGTTTAGTTTTCTTATTGTATTTCATTGTTTTCTTATGAAGATCAGTGTAATTGAATAGTCATCGATGTTCGTTTGTTTATCCTTTTTTGGTTACTTTCTATACTTTCTTCTTCACTATTCTATTGCATATCGCACTGCAACTGTTGTCAAGTCTACATTTCTTTTTTTCTAAGAAAATCTAGAAGTGTAGGTAAAAAAAAGAAAAAAATCTATCATCTACACATCGACCTTCTCTAGGTCGTACCCAGTTAAAAGAATTATTATTGATATCAGACACACATGTATGTATTAAAGCGGCATAATGAGACGATAAAACACGCCTTGGTACTGAAATGATTCCGTATATGGACGTGGTGCCGTCAAAATGAAACAAAATAACGAAGAAAAAAAAAGAATTTTATTATTATTATACAAAACGGTTAGAAGGAAACAATAAAACAGCGCCAACTCGGTAAGGAAATTATTATTAGGTGGTACCAACAACTTGTCAGCTTTTCGATTCCTTATACGGTCAGATGTTTGGATGGTACCAATAAATTTTTTCTCTTCAACTAAGTACGGCTCCAAATATTTCAATTAACCAGTACTAAAATTAATATAAACAACTCTACCTAATCTGGGTAGGTACTTCAGTAAATCATTGCGCACCAACAATCCATTGGAGACACCCGTTTTTTTCTCATTTATTTTAAAGTATTACTTTAATTACATTTAAATTGCGGCGTGAAAATGTCAAGCCGACATAAATATTATTAAATAGTACCGTTATAATAATAAATGGTGCCCGGGTACCACCACCATGTGGATGCAACGTTGCCGTTTGGTCTTTGCTACGTGACATTCGACCGTTTGTTTGATTTTTTAGTAGGCCATGACAAACGACGTTCACCACCACCTTGGAACCTCGCGATTGTCTATTGTTTAGTTATCGTATATACACTAACAAAAATGACCTCCCAATATTAATACGGTGGTGTGTAATTTCACCTTGCCAAATTTTCTTGTTTTTTCCATTAAACAAATTCCAAAATTATATTCATTTACGTAAGTTAAAAATAAAAATCGCTATAGTCATCGTAAAGTGCGCCATTTAAATTTAGACTGAATGAAATTCGGCCATAAAACTGACCTGACCAAAATTTTTCCGGCTTGGCCGGGTTTTCCACGTTTCTGGACGCGATTCAAATGAATGGTCAACGACTTGATTTTTGGAAACTTGAAAAATTTTCCTGGAAATCTGGCAAACGCGCAAAAAATCATGTCCAAGTAAAAGTAGTGGATACGATAATTAAAGGAGGCCGTGAATGGTAATTGAAGCCTCGTCGTTTGTTTGTGTACAAAGGCCGAGTATATTTTCATTTGTTTAAATTTTCTAGGGTGCGAACACGACTGTCTCGAAATACTTATTTTCTTTTTTTTAGTTAAAAGTATCAGTGAAAGATAATTGTCCAATAGATCTCTTTGATCATATGATAAAGACTGTGTTGTGAATTGGCTTTATTCCTAGCAGGTTCTCGCCTTTGCAAAAAGGCTCTGTTGCCAAATTATTATATTTTACCGTGCGATGTAATAATAATAATAGCAACAGGAAATAAAGTACACCGCCTGAAAATTCCGCAATAATAATTATGCAAATGGCTATTACTTAGGTCAATCCGTCTCTCTCTTTTTCTCTCTCTCTTCCACACTACATTTATCTCAGCTTCCTTATTTAAAATACGGCCCCAGATCAATTCGACATTTTCCTTCTTCTCATTTTACCGTGGGAAGATAAACTCGACCGACTTTTACGTAATAATCATTTGACCAACCAGGCCATTACGACAAAGAATTGAACATCACAAAAGAAAACAATTAACAGTATGGATTTTCATTCGTTTGTTTGACAACGCCGTCACTATTTGTGCATTTTTGAAGACACCCTTGACACGAAAAAATTTTTGTTAATAAAAAAAAGTAAACAAAATTTCAACCATGACTGCCTTAACATCTCTTTTATTCCTGTTCAATATCAGCACCCACAGTTGTTTGGAGGCTATTTTGTTTAGGGTACCACTCGACTGGCACCAACAAGTAATTGGGCGACTCATAATAATCCATGTATTATGAAATGCATGTAACTTAATGGTACCACAGAAATGCGTTATTAATGTATAGAAGGTCGTACTGTTTATGTACCTCTGGCGACATAATTAGGCATTATTAGGAGCAGGAACTATTGATTTATTAGATTATTTAAGGCTATCGCGAGTCAACGATCAACGATCGAATTTAAAATAAAATGGTATCACCACCGGTGCTTAACGGTACGACTTCCTGGAATATAATATATTGTGGTACTAGTAAAATCGCCCACTTGGGCACTACACTTAGTCACTACTGTTTGTAATCTGCATACGCCTTGTTCATCATATGAGAAAAGTACCTTTTATTTCAATCTCATACAATTTGCGATAGTTCTATTCGATTTACAACCGTTTTGTAAAGGAATGTAGCCTAGCCCGTGTACAATTTCTTGGTGATGGTGCTCGAAAGGTACCAAAGGAATGAATGATTAATTATTCTTCTGTTAGGGTACCATGCTACTACCTTTCCCGATTTGGATGATACGCATAGTTGGTGCGTTCGACTTATTTAGATTTGATGAATCATTTTATTATATGTATTTCATTTACAAACGCATTGGGTACCACTTGAGAAACCACATTAGTTACACAAAAGCGGTATGTCTTATCTCCATTGTTATTACATCACATGTATATATAGCGATTTTTTTAATGCGAAATTTGCAAATCAATAAGGAAATTCCCTGTTCTCTATTACCCTTTTTCATTTAGATAAATTTGCCCTTTCAAAAGGGCATTTTAAAACAAAATCGTTTCTTCTTATGATGTCACTTAAAGTGGAAATCGATGACAAATCGGTTAATTAAAAAAAAGTAACAAGAGAGCCGGGCATCACGTACACACATTTGTCGTTCAATTGTCTATGGCTGATTTGTTCGAGCCGCCTATGAAAGAAAGAACGTTATGCAAACAAAAGAAACGATCCAAGGAGGACATGACGTAACGATACGTTCCGTTATTCATTTGTTTTATTTCTATGGTGATCGCGTTGACAATTTATTGTGCAATTATAACACATAACACCTATGGTTTAGGTTAAATAGGCAGATATATTTTCCTTGTTTTCCTATAAATAAATGTCCTTTAGTGAAGAATCGTCCTCTAATGAAGCGAATTGCAAGGATCATGTTTTTTAAGAGGGGAATCCATGACTCTCAGATGTTTGTGGAATCAAATATCGACCGGAAAAGGTCATTGCCCACTATGATCGTGTAATCATTCGCGGGTAATCTCAAACGCGTTGCGCGTCCTTGGAAGGTCGTCTGACCGGCCATCTTGACCATCATCACCAACATCTTCAAAGTGAAAGGGTATTGGCCCTCCAGAACGACAACGACCAATCCGAATCCACACCAGAAGATTAAGAGAATCGAACAAATTCTGATTGTCATTGTTCTGGTTAAACTGGTACCGTGGCAGTGGTGCGGACATTATCGTTAACGGTATCGTATCCCAATGGCAGTGCCATAATTAGTACCAGTGCCGATTGAGACTTCTAGTTAACTAGACATAGAGTGCAAAATTGCAAATATTTGACAGGCAAACGAACTTTCGTTTCTAGGAATCAAAAAAATTGAAAGGACTGACGAAATATGCGGAAACAATTGACTAACTCAGTAGGACTCCTATATAGGAAACCATTTAACGTAATTATTGTTATGGTTTGAAAAAAATATAGTCTAATTAAATACATAATAGCGACCAAGGCCGGAACCCTCCCCCTCCCCACAATCTATGTATTTGGCCAACAAAGCGCACGATATCGCAACCGGCTACGATCAAACAAACCAGACCCGTCGACATTTGAATTTTTGTATATTTCATACGCTAAATTGTAATACAGCTTTTCGATATCACCCACAAAGAATGTCTCTTTTTTAAGCATAACTTCAATATTTATAACATAGTGATCATAATTACCCGTTAGGACCGTTTGAACGTACCTGAAACAAAAGAAAAACCAACTGTTAATAATTATCATCACGCCCAGTCAGGAAATTTCCCATGGCATATTTTACAGTACTTCACGAAAAAAAAACAATAGAGCATCAGCAAACAGTGAGTATGTACTAGGAAACCATCCTTGTTTAACATACCAATTCTTCGACCTGTAAGTATCATCATGACTGGCGCCATTATGCTTTTTTACTGAGTAACCTTAAAGTAGACCGCGTAAAGTAGTCGAAACTTGAAAAAATGAAACAAATTACTGTCGAACATAAACCATAATCGTACTTCAAACATTTTTTAAGTATAACCGGCATGCGAAGCACACATACACGCTGTCAGGAGTGAATATAAATTTTTGGTGAAAAGGTTAATGCTCCATAAGAGGGTATAGCCACCGGATTAGCTGCAATAATATTTGGAAAGCTGACATCTGTCAAACGCTAATACCACGTTAAAAGCGTGGAAATTGAAAACGTACAAACAAAAGAACCGAAAACCAAACGTCAACCACGACTCACGAAGTATATAGATTTTAAATAATTTTTCCTGAAAAACACTTTTGTGTCACTGGTATCGCCATTTATTTTATATCAATCTTTGCCTTCTTGTTCTTCTCACTAGCCTGAGGCTTTTTTTAATGACGGCGTGACTCTATATATATATATATATATATATATATATATATATATATATATA
>JABRWK010000079.1:195961-236585 GCA_013372445.1 Hypothenemus hampei | reverse complement strand
CCGTTTGTGAATTAAAAAATAAAAACTGTTCATTTTTCTTACACTTTAACACCCTGTATCTCGGAAACGAAGCATTTTCGGACCCATGTTCATATGAACTTTTTTCATATTTTGCTGAGACGACTCTCTCATAGGCTTTTGTCACCACAATTAGGAAACACCCTGTATATAAAATCGTCGCCCTGACGAAAACAAACTGACAAAAAAAAAGAAAATGGCGCGTGTCTTTTGTTTCTAAAGCAATAAGGAAAATGGTCGAAGAGTCGTGAACCACGACCACCAAATGTTGCGAAAATTGTCCCAGAAACATTTCTATAGAATGATCATAACGATAAAAGGTACCATATTTGGACACAATCGACTGGTGAAAATGCCAAAGGGTGGTAATACTAACTGTCAAACATAATGAGCTATAGAAAGATGTCATTTTTGGTAGCAGCAAAAAATGTATGTCTTTACAGCTTGTTTGATAAGAAGGCAAAACAGGTACTTGCAAAACTTGCAGCACTATATAGGGTAACAATCAAAAAGGATACGGTGTACTTGAACTTGTTCAGTAATTACACTGATGATGCTATTAATCGGTGTCGACCCTGTATAAAAAACGAAAGAACGTAAAATGCGTTCGAGAAGCTGCAGAGAGGTCAAAACGACGCCGATCTCTGTGTTCTGTCCAGAGAAAGTAGGCTAAATATTTTGCTTGTCGTCGTGTGAATCGGTCAATCGACGACGTTGCGACTACGACTTTAGTTAAGTCATATTTTTAATAGAACCGCGTGCAATAAAAATATTTAAAATGTACAAGAAGAAGAAACTAAACTGGCTCAAAACATGTACTTTTGGTGCACTACAACTCTATACTTGTATTTTATGCAATTTGAATTCATAAACAAATACATACATACTTAAATATGCATTATACCGAAATAAATACTTAAAGAAACTCGGAAGAATCTAATCGCTTTCACTTACTTAAACAACTTTATGAAATAATTTTATACTACTGACCATAACAACGACTTAAACTTTGAGGTGAAGTTTTAATTTTTGTTGATGACCTCTTTGTTGATGACAGGAAAAAAATGGGTAGCTCGCTCACTTTAAAAATTTACACTATGTAAAGATGTGTTAACCGAAAGAACTCGTCCCAAAATTGGGTTGACTAAATTTAAAGTTGCTGATTTTATCGTTAAGGTGCAAGTGCAATCAGGCAAACCATCCATTACAGTTAATTACCAGTTAAGACACTAAATACGCACTATACCGGGTGTCTCACGATTAAAAACACCATGGTGTATTGAAAATTGAAACACCACTGTAAATTTCAAGCTGTTTCATTTTGCAGCACATCATAGAAGTATTCTTGAGTACATATATTTTTCTTACCTTTCACGATTTTATTTAATTAATGCGAGGATTAATTAAAAATGATCAAATAACATTTAATAAAAAGACATTTGTCACGGTTTTTCAAAAACTTTGAAAAATGTTATTTTGTTAAATGTTATTTGAACATTGTTAATTAAAGCCTGTATTAAGTAAATAAAATTATCAAATGTATGAAAAATGTGTGATAAAGAATACATCTATAATGCGCTGACAAATAAAACAGCGTGAAATTTACTTTGGTGTTTCATTTTTCTATGCACCACGAATTTTTAATGTGACATGTGAAACACCCGATATAGTACTATATCGAAAATCAGCTTTTATGAATATTTAAAATCCTTGTATATCTAAAACAAAAATGTGGCCCAACGTCAATTTTTTACTTAAAGTGAGGAAGTTACTTCATGTACTTATAACATACTGTATAATTTGTCCATTTGGTACAAGTGAAGGTAGATGAGTTAACGTAAAGAAACTTTCAAGATACCAACGCTATTCTAAAAAAAAAACCTGTATCAACTTCTTTTTGTGCAAAATAGTACAATAAAAAATAAAGAGTTGAAAACAATCAATGATATTTTGACAATTGTGCGATTTGTAAGGTTAGATCGATATTTATGACAGTTGTCAGCAATTATAACATGTGTGATGGCACGTGAATGCCGAACAGGCAAGAAAGACAAAATGAAATATGAAATTTTCCAATTCGTTTCAAAGTCAGTTGCATGCCTACAACCTCAAAAAAAAAGGTTATCATTAGTCGAATCTATGCTTGCATTCATAAAATATACCTACGTTATTAAAGAATCGCAAAAAATGGCAAATTTAATTAAGGAAATGATTCAAACGAATGTTTGCTAACGATTTAGATTAAACCACAACATTTAATAAACAAGGATTTTTTAAATAAAAAAAATTGACCCCAAACTCAAGCAGTTCATTGACTAATTACGTACGTCACCCACACAAAACTGAGTTAGTCAATAAAGCGTGCACATTCATATGAGCCATAAAAAGTTTATGAAAAATGATTTGAATTCAATTATAAAGAAATATTGTTGATTCATTATCATACTGTTGAGGCGAATTGATGATCATTTCAATTAGGTATTTCTTTCTTATTATTTGTTATAATCAACAACTATCAAGTGTCAATGTCAATTCTATAGGAGAAAATTGTGAATTCAAGTATGTTAGTACTTTATTGATTATCATTTTGATAAGATTAGCGTTATAAACTGCTTATTAACGTTATTAATTCCAGAAAAATAGGTAATGTATGTGACGTAGTTTTTTTATTTTTACTTTACCTTCCAAGAGGCGTCTTGTCCACCTGGTAAAACTCCAAAATGCTCGTTTTCTGAACAACACTGTCCAGGACATCCCGTTCCAGTTGCAACAACCCATCATGGGATGTATTATAATCCAACATGGTTAAAATAAAATTTGAACAATCACACTACAACAATACGACCACCATAAAATTGTTTTCTTCTTAGTAACAGTCGTTAGGTTAGGTCTGTTGTACCTGTGCACGGTTCACGAGGAACCGGATCGAAAAAATTATTCTTCAACAGCTGGTCGAAGCAAAGAACCACACGAATTTAACGGATTTGGCTCGCATTTTTATCCACTTTGGGTACCTGAATATATTTTCTTAATAAACTCACTTGGTACCCGTTAAAACATTAATTGTTGTTAACAATTAATGGCGATAAATTGAAAAAAATATGAGAAACACATTCAAGCCGAACTACAACTACACAAAGCGCCTTGAGCTTGCTGCGTTCTCCTCCACGACTCGCCATCAACTGAATGGAAAACTCTTTTGATTTGCCCATTTGAACGTTATTTCCCCTGATTGTTAAATTCATAAACAGTGACATCTTACAAGAAATGTGAATACTATTATTGAGAAGAAATTTACTATTTATAGTTATAATAATAATTTTTAGATGTCGCTTTTAAAATTTTCTGAAAAAATCAGTCAAATTCTGATAGCGTCACCAATCAGACTGAGCGGAGTTGCCATTAACGAAAAATTTTCTTTTAATATGGAGAGAGTCAAAATTCATGTTAGAAACCCAAACTAAAAAATAAATAAAATAAAAAAATTATATTAAAGTACGGTTTCCCATATAAAACCTTTATTGTTAAAGAATATTTCCTTTGATTACAGATGAGACCTAAAATTATTTATAGCCATAAGGGAAAAGAAGTGGTAAATTACCTACTTTACTACTTTGGAATTGTGTTAATTAAATGACAAATAAAAACTAATCCAAACAGGTGTAAAACCATCCAGTATGTCAACCAACAAGAGTTACAAGAGAATTAGCAAAAATTTTAAAAATTAATGTCCCATTTGGGAGTGAAAGTTTGCACGTGTCCATCGTCAACTAGACATTCAATACATTTCAGTTTAAAGATATAGAAGCGCTTTGGAATTGCTTGTGAAATTATCAGTTTCAGTAGAAACGCCTTCAAAGATCACATATACCAGTTTGTGGAAGTACGTGTAATACATTTTACAGAAAATTAAATTGACGATCAGTAGTGTGCCACCTATACTTTTCAGTGAAAGCCTTTCCATTTTTTTGAAATTTATTATTGCGTTAAAATCATTTGCGTATCACCTGAAGAGCCTACGGGTGCCATAGTTTGTCGAGTGTTATTTAGCTTTTACAGATGGAAATTACCAAATAGTGCAGTTTTTAATTTTTCTAAAATTGGCCTTGATTAAATAATAGCTTGTCGCTTTTCAGGAAATGATAATATCGTTATTAATAGATAATTTGTCCGGAAAACGTCACGACAAAGCCCTAATATACACAAAGAATTATTAATTAAACTGCATAAGTATTCTCAGATGTTATCAACAAAAAGTAATATTGGCTATAAAGTCCTCTCCTTTGGGAATTTTCTTTTTTTATGTAACAAAAGACAGTCACTAACTTGTATCGACACCTAGTTCTATTACAGAAATGGCACAAATTTTTTCAAAAAAAGAAGGGATTTTGACTCGCTTGTTCAAACATAAGTTGGTGTCTAACGTAGCTATCGGTCTAATAATAATTTTTCATTTTTCCATTTTAATTTACTCAGGAAATGGTAAATTACAATTGT
The DNA here is from genome assembly GCA_013372445.1 of Hypothenemus hampei. Classification (NCBI taxonomy): domain Eukaryota; kingdom Metazoa; phylum Arthropoda; class Insecta; order Coleoptera; family Curculionidae; genus Hypothenemus; species Hypothenemus hampei. The sequence continues at coordinate 232,070 of JABRWK010000079.1, read as the reverse complement.
ACAAAAAGGCAAATCGATTAACTGAAAATGGCGTTATCCTGTTCGTAAATATTCTTAGAAATATATTATTAGCAACAATGAATACTATTGGCACCATTTGGATTGTAAAAAACTATATTTCCTCATTACCCATCGCCAATTGTCGAACACGTTTATTGGGGAGAGTGACTTTTTTTCAAATGACTGGATTGGTACCATTGGTATTTTGCATTTATTTTATTGGAGATCAAGTCGGCTGGAGTATCTATAAGTATTTTGTTCCGGAAGAGCTATGGTTCTTCGTAATGCACTTGATGATTTGCAAATACATTGTGGTAGCCTCAAGAATTAAAAAGAATTTCAACGGTGTTAATCGACGACTCGCAAAATTTATGAATAATGACGACTCAAGTGAATCATATAGCATAAACATCATTACATTTAAAAATCATCAGGTGATGTATGATCGTATTCAGCAGCTAAATTATCGTTTCAATGAATTTTGTAATGTATTGGACAAATTCAATGAACTCTTCAAAGGTGTAGTCGTGATGGGCATGATTTGTATTATGATGAATATCTTATACAATTGCACCATGTTAATTGAACACATTGGTAATCCCTATTATAGATATAAAGTAAAATTAGCCGCAGCTGTCAGTCAGCCTCTCATGGCAATTGTTTCAGTGGTGAGTTCATTAACTATCATCATAATCACAAAACCCGTTTAATCATAGATAAAAAATCAGACTCACACAAAAATCACTGTAGAGTATTAAGTACTTGGGAGTATTCAAAAATAAACTTATTTGTTTTTCAATTGCAATTCCATCATCTCTTGCCACGATACTGTTTCCATTCTAACATCATTTTCACAATTAATCAGTACCACATTCTCGCCATTGTCATCTCCATCAGGCTTAATAATCACTGTACCATTCTCTGCTGTCAGTGTGTTGTTCAACTTTCGGGCAGATATTTTGAACATCGTCGAATCTCTACATGCCTCTGACGTTTTCAATAATAATATTCCTTGGGGATCCTTTAGAGTTATGTCTGAACTGGCAGTTATGCGTGATAAATAAACATCAGCTGAACCTGAGTTGATTATTGCAGATAATTGTCCATCAAAGCCAGCTAGAAAAATTTAGAGAGAGTTTACAATAGTTCAATATTTTAATAATGCTTACTAAGAGTTAAATGACCTTTCATTAGAAATACTTTGCAATTTTTATGAAGATTTTGCAATTCCATTTCACCATTTTCCACCACAAATATGCTTTCGTTACCATATGACGCTCCGACCTTTAAGTTGCCTTGTTTAAGTACTTTGAGCTTGACGCTAAGACCTTGTAGTTTTCCAGTTTTAATGGACTATCAAATGAACTGACAAAATTAGAAAATTTAAAAGATATTAATCAAGGACATTTTTACCCCATTGGTTGTTACGGCAGACACGTTACTTGCGTGTACGTGATCATTTAAAATGATGTTGCCATTTGTAGTGATGACATCAAGAGAGTCCCCTTGAAAACGGTCCACAAACACATTTCCTTCTGTGTGAACATTAATTTTATCTCCTTGAAAATATCCCAAAGACACATCGTTTTTAGCTTTAATATGTAAATCTAGAAGTACAACATTTCCAAGTATATGTGAATCTGCGCTATTGTTTTAGCCCTTTTAGAGATATCTATCGATATACTCACTTGCTTTGACTGGGGCTTTGATACTACATAACGTGTTTGGATTTAAATCTCCCAGACTTCTTACGATCACTTTATTGCCATCAATGTAATGATCAATAGAATTGTCATACTTAAAGTCGGTTTGCAATAAAAAGGCATTGGCGTTGTGATATTTGTGCACATTGAAGGGCTTAATTCGAACTTTACAGGCAAGATCCACATGAATGTCGCAAAATGTTGGTACCTCCAGTTGAGTCTTAACAATGGACAGATCGGAACACGGTCTCTTTAAAATCCATGAACACAAATCTGGCTTGAAAACTGCTTTTAATTGCGCAATATTCTTTAGAAACGGCCTATAATTTTAATAATATAGGGTTTTTTCAATTATTTAAATTTTGTATGTTCACTCACATTTTTGTTTTTCAACTGAATATTCCATCTACGTGACCGAATGCACAACAATTTATTTGTCTGGAAAATATTGTCTCGTTACATAACCTCACTGTTTGTTTGTCAACAACCATCGAGGTATGAAATTAATTTTAAGATAGCCAATGAAGGTTTTTTTTTCAAAATATTTTTAAATATATCATTGGAAGAAAAAAATCCATTTAAAAATAATTTATTTTTAGGGCCAGGCTGCTGCAATTGCTTTTATTGGTGAAAGTCTACAAGAAGAAGGAGAACACACTATTCGCCTATGTTTTATGATTCTAAATAAACTGAATAAAAACCTCCAATGGGATTCTAACCTTTCCACCAAGGAGCAAATTAGATTTCTATTAAATCAAAGTAAATCAAGAAAAGTTTGCTTACATGCTGGAGGCTTTTTCAAACTCAATTGGGGAATTTTGGGCGCTATTACCACTACTGTTGCAACTTATTCAATTGTAATAATCCAATTTCTTCTTAAATACTAAATTACCAAAAAAATAAAATTTTTTCAATTAATGAATCCTATACTTTGATAGCTCGATGGGGATGAGAGTCCATCCTGAATGATCTGTCATTTGCGTCACTTTGTTAGTAGCGCCATTTTGGTATTAACCTTTACTGTAAAAAGCTACGGAACGTTTCTACAACAAACATTAATAGAAAATATAAAATAAAAGTCCTCGGATCACGTGAAATTACTTATGGGAAATTAGTAAAACTCTTTGTTAGTTCGATGGACAAGTTTTTTTTTCATCAAACGTTCAAGTGGTCATTGTTTTCCTAAGGTGACGTAAGGGCCCCATATCGGCATGGAAAATGCATCAAACAGTCCTGATCGTACGCGAAATGGTGTTGTCTTAGTTCCCACAATGGCCAATTTCCCTGACAATCCTGTGTCGCAAACAAAGGAAGAAAAACTTGCAAATGAGTCCCCAAAAGTGAATGGTGACGCGCCTCAAGACATAGCCGAAGATTCTTACAGCTCAGAGAGTGATGCTTTAGTTATTGATGAGAGTGCCCCAAAAAAGAGAAGTTCTCGAGCATTACGAAGGTTCAGTGATAAAGAAAACGGTGATGAGAATAGTATTCAAGACTTGGCTGAGTTGCCTCATTCAAACCCATTTTTCCGAGAGTCTCTGTTTGAATTGTCTCAGTTGCATCGCAACACATCACAGAAACCAAAAAGACAGCTCAAAGAATATGCTCAATATTTAGGGTTACAGCCTGCAGTGCAGTTTAAGTGTCCAAGATGTTCAAAAGCAGGTTTCGATTCATTAATTACGCTTCAAGAACATATCCTTCATTGTTCTTCCACCAATAATTTAAATCAAGAAAAATCATTAGAAAATGAAAATGTGTCTGGTTTTAAACTCACTAGAAAAGTATTCTTGTGCTCAGCTTGTGGAACTTATTATGAAAATTGGAATCTTTATGTTCACATGCTTGAATTTCACAAACGGTATATTTGCCTGTATTGCTTAGGAATGTTTTCAGTTCTGGAAGATCTCTGTCAGCATATCCAAAATAGGCATCAACTAGAACCTGGAGTAAAAAATACTCTTGAAGACTTTTACAGTGCATATTCAGAACCTTGTTATGTGGTGTGCTGTGAATGTGGTCAACAATTTAATGAAGGTGACAATTTTTTTTACCATCCCTGTTCAGGTAAAGCAAAAAGTAAAGTCAAACCTCCAAAGTTGGTCATTGCTCCTGAAAACCATGTGACTGGAGATTTTGGAGCATCTGCTAAAGGGAAGACACCTGAACAGGTGCATCAACAATGCGAAATTAATGAAACGTCGAAAAGTGACAGTGTGGATTGTGAAAAATCAATAGAATCTGAAAAAATGGTTACTTCTAATGCCTCTACTTTTGAAGATGGCAGTGAAGAAGCTGTTGAAACCGAGGAGCCCTTACAAGAAACTCGGAAAGTTCCTAAATTATCTTTGAAACTGCCAAAGCCTGGATCGTATCAAATGGATCAGGAGGACAGTGATGACAGTATGAAACCAGATGGAGAGGTGGAGAACATTGAAAGTGAGAATGAAAATCAAGAGCCTGCAGCTGAACTAGGTGAGTTAATTTTTTTATAGTAGTGGAATAATTTCAATTTAATGTTTTTTTTTTCGTAGAAACATTAGACCCTCCTATTTTTGAAGAAACACGAATAGAACCGTCTAAATTATTACAACTTCCAATAGCTGGCTCGGATATTCCACTAACCGAAATCGAATTAGATCAACCTCTGGATAAAATGGATATTTGTGTACTACTCCAGAAATGCTTGAAAGCAACTGTAACTACTTGTATTTATTGTAATCATGCGCGACGAATAGCAGTTAACGGTAGACAGCTTGCGTTGCACGCACTCGCTGAACATCGTTATACAGCTATTAACAAAAGCATTACTGAGGAAGAATTGATACCGGAAAGTTTTAACACACGCATCAAAGAATGTCTGGATGATCTGGACAATATATTTTTCAATTTAGAATCGGGTCGGTCTAACGAGGCTGTGACATTTTCGCATGTTTTTGAATGTTTTCAGTGCCACTACAGTACAGCTGTGCACAAGGAGTTGTATTTGCACAACAGAAAATACCATTCAAAGAATTTGCTGTTGTGTATCATGTGCAAATCAAATTTCTACAATTACAGTGAATTGATCTGTCATCTGTGTCCTGGTCTGTATATCTTAGACTGGGATGTGAAATTCCGGTGCTGCATGTGTGTCAGTGATGATTTGCCATCGGCCTTTCGTTTAATGGTCCATTTGCGAAAGAGGCACAATGTATGTGACGTTTGCCTGGAAATGTGTCATAGTCAATATAAACTATCCAACCATGTGTGGAAGCACAAGTTGCACCATTTTTGTTACCGTTGCGGCATTGCTTATAGGTACGTTACTTGTTTTTTGCTTTTACTAATTATCAAAAACATCCCCTTTTTTGTATGTGAATTTTCAGAAACAAACCAGACATCACACGCCATCTTTTTTGGAAACACGGAACAGAAAGTGTTTTGTGCAAGAAATGTTTGCAGAAAAAATGGCCTCACGTTTATCATTTTTGTGTTCCCCCATCAGCGTTCGTGTGCGAAGAATGTAATCTGGCTTTTTCCAAAGCTGTGTCATTAAAGGTACATAAACGAATACATTCGGAAGATAAAAAGCACTCTTGCACATGGGAGGATTGTACCGAAACTTTCATATCTAAGAAATTAATGTTAAAACATCTGAAAAGACACACCGATCCTCCGGAATTAGAAGTTAATGAACAAAAAGAGGAAAATTTGGAGGTCGTTAAAGAGCAAGAGGTGGAGTCTCAAGAAGAGGTTCCATTGGAGGAGGAAGAAATACCAAAAGTGGTCAAACCGAAAGTGGATGTTTATGATTTGCCAGAGTTGAATTTGAGTGAAAGTGATTCATCTAGCGACTCTGAAGACGACTCTGAAAAAGGAAAATTAGATAACAATGATCAAACAGAAATGCCAACAGCTATTGATACCAATGCGGAGCCTCAAACGCCGGATCCTTTAGACGACACTTCTTCCGCTGTTATGCAAGGCATTTGGGACAATTTCAAAAATTATCAAGCAACTAAAGAAAAAATTGATAATATGCTCATTCCTGAAACTAAGCCTGATCAACCTTACATACCTGACATTCCAATTCCAGTGGTGGATGATGGATTCATTTTGCGAAGCATATTACATGATCACGATTATTATGTCAAAATTTCGAAACCCACCGATGCCATAATTGAAGTGAAACCATCGCTAGAATCTACTGAAAGTATTGATCATGATTACTGCACTCAAAAGGAAGATAATGCAGTTGTGGAGCAACCTCCTATCGAATCTCAGGAGCCTATTGCACCAGTGATATCGCCACCTAAAAAAAAGGCTAGTTCGTCATCGGAGAGTGATAGTGACTCGAGTTGTGCATGTGGTTCTAGTTGCTCATGCTCAGATAGCAGTTCAGGTAGTTCCAGCAGCAGTTCGGACAGTTCGGAATCGGACAGTTCTACGGAGGAAGGGCGCAGACGTCAACAAGAAAGGAGATTAAAAAGAAGAGAACGGACTGAAAAGAAAGAGAAAGTGAAACAAGTAGAAAATACAACTGTGGCGCCATCGTCGGATCAAATCACGATTGTGAGTGAGACTCCCATTAGTGAATCGGACCTGGAGACCACAGAAAGTGAGACAGATGAAGAGTTTTATGACAGGTGAGTGTCAAGTTCTAAATTAATGAATATCAATTATCGACATATATTTCTAGAGAACCTCAAAAGTTTGCAAAGAAAATCTTTGAAGAAAAGCGTGCTCAACTTTTAGCCGAATTAGGACCGAACATGGTACCAAATGGGACGTTTATCGAAAGTACTAGTCGACCTCCAACTCCACCAGCCGGTACTATAATTGAAGATGTAGAAATACCTAAAAAGAAGAAAAAGAGCAAAAAACGCAAGAAACGAAGAAGTGAGAAAAAATCAGCGGTAGAGGAACGGATTTATTCGTCCACTTTAATTATCGATTCACAACCACCGGTGCCACCTGCATCTGTACCATATTATCAACAATTTCATCAGACCGAACCACAAATACCAAGTGCTGCACCTGTGACCTATGTTATTTCAAGGAATTCTCCTGTGACTGTGAATACGACTCCTACTATTACTGTGAGTTTCACGTTTTTTTTTATCAAAGTATCTCCGCTCCTTTGAACCATACATTATTATAGGAACAGAGATTACAAGCAAATGCGTTGTTAGACCCGAACGTACGTTCTTCAAAGCGCCGAAGAGTACCAAATAAATTTTATGGTTATTCAAGTGATGAAGAAGACAAACCTCAAAGTTTGAAACGGAGCAAAACAGCTGAACTTAATCGGGTAAAATAATTTTCATTTAAAAATTCTGGAATAGTAAGAAAGAATCATTTTGCAGACAATTCCGGCGCCATCCTCTCCAATGCTAGTTCCTCCTATAACAATCAAAGCTGTAGTTCCTCCCACGCCCAAGGTAGAACCAATTACAGTGCGTTTGCCTAAATCTCACCAAACGAGAAGAAAGGTATTTATGAGTTAAAAATGTTTATTTTAATAATTAAGCTGATTATTTAACAGCCGCCAATTCCTCCTATTCGATTGTCAGCGTCAAGAAAACCGTTTGTAAAAGAAGATAGTGGCACAGAATCAAACGATTCTGATTCGGAGGAGCCTACACCAATTACTGGTGGACCTCCTAAGGCCCCTCAACAGCAGTTGTATTGCTACTGTCGTTGCCCCTACGATGAAGTGTCAGAAATGATTGGGCAAGTTCCAGAAATAAGAACAACAAAAATTAATTTAATTTTTTTCTAATTTTAGATGTGATTCAAATGATTGTAAAATTGAATGGTTCCATTTTGAATGTGTGGGTATAATGGTACCTCCCAAAGGTCAATGGTATTGCCCGGATTGCAGGAAAAGGAAGCAAGAACAACAACAGCAACGAATGATTTAATGCAGCTGTTTACATTTTCTCTCAATTGTATTATTATTTACAGAATAGTACCTGTATATTCTTTATATTTCAGTTTAGGTTAGGATGTACATTTTTTCAATTGCTGCCAAATTAGTGTAAATGTGTAAATAATTTTTATTTCAAGTGTAAGGATTTTTAGTTCTGTAATATTTAATAGCTGTGTTCCAACAGAGAAACAGAGCCGTTTTAGAACTGGTTTTTCACTAATGTTAAAATATATAATGATTTTTAAACCACATAGCGAATAGTTAATAGATAATTGTTGTTATAGATACATTGAAGCCATGATTATATATATACATACGGAATTATTGTGTGAATTTTGATCATATTACAGTTTAAAAGCACCAAGCATTTATAGTACTAATAAAAAATCAGGATATAGTTCATCACTAATGAAAAACCAATTCTAAAATGGTTTTGTAACTGCTGGAAAAAGGCTAATATTCAAATAAATGTCGAACGAAAAATTTTTTATAATTAAGAACTATTTACACTACAATTCACAGAACGACATAATAAAACCAATCAGATTAACAAGATCTACTTTATATACAATTTACAAAACTATGAAATTCAAGAATGGTTTTTATTTATTTTTCAAATCTTTCTTTTTTTCTTCATTTTTATCCAATAAAGCACTTCTAATACCAACCTTCTCCAACTCTTCAATCAGATCTCCGGATTGATGCATTTGCAAAATAATATCGCAGCCTCCAACAAATTCCCCATTAATGAATACTTGGGGAATCGTTGGCCAGTTAGAGTACTCTTTAATACCTTGCCGTAAAATGTCGTCTACGAGAACATTATGTGAATCATAAGGGACTCCATGCATTCTAAGGACTTGAACCACAGCATTGCTGAAACCGCACTGAGGCTGTTCTGGGACCCCTTTCATGAAAACGACCACTTTGTTGTTTGTAACAAGTTTTTTTATATCTTCCACTGGTTTTGTGCTCGCATAACGCCACAGATTTACCGTTGACGTCAAAAGAGTTCTGCCTTTGATAGTTAAATTCATTTATAATTGGGTTTTTCAATATATTTTCTAAAATATTCTTCTAACCTCAATGTAAGTTGATTTTTGTCAACTGTAGAAGTAAAATCAGTATGACCAATTAGAGTTACCAACTTTTCTTCAATAAGATTAGGGAATTTATGATATGGAAATTGAAACTAAAGTCCCTAGATTAATTAATCTAGGGACTTTAATAAAGACTATATTTCAGCGCCCTCTTTGATCTTGTGGGGTAGATCAGTGCTGACGATGTTGCCGTAGTTTATTCTTATTACATCCATTGGAGAAAACTTCTTTGCGATTTGAGCTATATTTCAAATTTTGATAAAATTTATCGAAACTAATATTTTTTAGTTTAGTTTATATTTATTTCACTATTACCAGTTGTAATTTAATAATCTGGTTGCATGTTCTATTTATACAATTTTCAAAAATTTTAAGTTATTTTGTAGTGAATTTTGCTATAATGCCCAAAAAAAAATTGCCCGGTATTTAGGTGGGTATTAATTATTCATCAAATGGGGAAAACATATTTCCTATCTCAAAAGAATTCTCTCTCATTTTTAAGGAATAATTTGTAGGGAATCATTAGGGTTGATGTCAGACTAGATTTGCAGAAATTATATAGTTTATAAATCACATTTTGAAGAAACGAATTCTGTAATGGGAAATTAAAAAATGGACTGACCCCAACTATTATAACCTTATTATTCTGAAATTTCATAGAGCCATTGGAGACAAATTTGATAAAAGTGACAGCAAGAAGTTATTTGGTTCTGGAAGAAGTACACGCTATAGACTATGAAAACCCACAGAGTATTTTAGGTTTAAATAATTATTTTTCATATTATTTCAAATAATACTTTACTTTAGTGTTCTGATTTTTTGTTTATACCCGTACTGACTTTAGGTATATNAGACTATATTTCAGCGCCCTCTTTAGATCTTGTGGGGTAGATCAGTGCTGACGATGTTGCCGTAGTTTATTCTTATTACATCCATTGGAGAAAACTTCTTTGCGATTTGAGCTATATTTCAAATTTTGATAAAATTTATCGAAACTAATATTTTTTAGTTTAGTTTATATTTATTTCACTATTACCAGTTGTAATTTAATAATCTGGTTGCATGTTCTATTTATACAATTTTCAAAAATTTTAAGTTATTTTGTAGTGAATTTTGCTATAATGCCCAAAAAAAAATTGCCCGGTATTTAGGTGGGTATTAATTATTCATCAAATGGGGAAAACATATTTCCTATCTCAAAAGAATTCTCTCTCATTTTTAAGGAATAATTTGTAGGGAATCATTAGGGTTGATGTCAGACTAGATTTGCAGAAATTATATAGTTTATAAATCACATTTTGAAGAAACGAATTCTGTAATGGGAAATTAAAAAATGGACTGACCCCAACTATTATAACCTTATTATTCTGAAATTTCATAGAGCCATTGGAGACAAATTTGATAAAAGTGACAGCAAGAAGTTATTTGGTTCTGGAAGAAGTACACGCTATAGACTATGAAAACCCACAGAGTATTTTAGGTTTAAATAATTATTTTTCATATTATTTCAAATAATACTTTACTTTAGTGTTCTGATTTTTTGTTTATACCCGTACTGACTTTAGGTATATTATAATTTAGTTGGATATTTATTTCAGCTCTCAAATGTAATAAAATATACAGAGTGTTAGGGAAATAACTTTCATAAATTTAATAAACTATTAAGAACATCATTTTAAAGAAACAATTTCCTTACAACATATATCGAAAATGCAACCAATTTCACGGAAAATAGGTCAATTTAAAATTTTCTTGAAAATTGACAACGCCGCACTGCTAGACCGTGTGCGGTCTTTATTTCGACACCGAATCACAGGAAGCGACGAATTTCCACACGGATTTTTTTTATTTGTTTTAGAATATCTTGTGTATCTACATAAAATGTTCTAAATTTTTATTTGGATTTAAAATATGGTTAGTTTCGTTAAGAAATTATTTACCCATTATTGTCATCTATCCATTCCTGGCATATTCCTAAAGTAATCGATCCCATTGAAAATACATATATGTATAGCAATAAATACCCTTATTTCAGTAAATCAAATTTTGCATTTTTGATAAAAACCGAAAACAAAATTTTCAAAGAATAAGTAAGACTCGAAAATCTGGAATAATTTAGTCTATTTCTTTTTATCCATGTGTTTTCAAAGTTATTACTTAAATGGTAAACAACTGCACGGCTTAAGTTTGCTGGATGTCCATCATGTACCACACATTTTCTAATAAATCTTGTAAAACATTAAAAAATGTGATTAATGTCTGTTTAATCTTTGATGCAAAGCAAATGGATGGCTCAATAAGTTACCCTCCCACTTTTCCAGCCTCTAAATTTATCAAGAAAATCCATGTTGGATTTTTTTTCGAGTAATTGCGTCAAGGAATTTTCATTTGTACAGTTATGAAAATAACAAATCCAATTCTTTGTGAAACGAACAAGCTTCATCCGTTGATAAAATATTAAACCCGAAATTTGGATTTCTTTGGTTTGAGGCCAATAAACCATTCACAAAATTAGTTACTGCAGTGAAAAAATAGCAAGTCAAAGTGCTACCTGGATTGCCTTTATACATGTGAAAAATAGCGATTGCTCTTTAAAACTTTTATATAGGGTCCAATTGGAAACGCCTTCTAGATGTCGTTTAATACTCGGTGGGTACTTCTCAGTTCAATTCTCTTCAACATTTAAAATTTGTTGTTCTGCTTCAAGATCGTTTTTTTATTACCGACCAGATGCTTGAAATTTTTCAGAAGCTCCACTCCTATCCCTATCTAGAAGTCTTTGAGAGACTTGATCTAGAAATGTTTGTTAAGCTGGAGGCTCTTTTTCTGGATATCATCAGTACTCGTTATTAATAGCTATCACTTCGGAATTTTGTAAAGTTTCTCCACAAATTAGAAACATATCAGAATACTATCGTGTACAGAAAACATTTTCGCTTTTAAATCGAAATTAAATTCACGTACTGCGTACCGACAAAGCAATACTAGGTGTTTTCCAGCAGCAATCCACAATCAGTCAGTGCCATGCTTATTGGTCTAACAATAGCTAAGTTCGCGGATGAATCCTGAACCAGTAAGCGCCATGCTGATTGGTCAAAAACGGTTCAGAACTGTTCGCGAACTGCTTTTGACCAATTAGCATGGCGCTTACTAGTTCTGGATTTCATCCGCGAACTTAGCTAATAAAACGGTTTGCAAACTATTTTTGACCAATCACCATGACGCTGACTGGTTGTGGATTGCTGCTGGAAAACACCTACTATAGGTAATTTCAAACCAACAATTCTTATCATATCAGTTAAAACATAACAATTTCGAGCCTATCAAGTTTTGCAACATTGGCATATTATATTTGGCTGAGTATGAAAGGTGTGACATGATTTTTAAATTTAAAATAATGTTTTTAGTATAATTATATTATTATTTATTATTTAACTTAGTTTTTTTAATAAACATCAACTAATCAATATTTGTCATGTATCTTTATTAACTTGTAAATGTATATTTTTATATGTATATGTAGGTTTTCGATTACCAATTTAATATTATTGCAAAAACTATTAGGGTTTTTACGTTTTTTAAGTAAGGACGTTCTTTACCTTAAAATGATGTTATTAATCGTTGGTTAAACTTATGAAATTTACTTTCATAATATCCTGCGTAGATTTTGTATTCCATATTTTATATTACCTGAATTTATATGTATATTTTGTTTACATTATTTAACCTCACACTCGAAAAAAAACAGAAAGTTATTCTCTCCCCATAGATAATATCATAGATTACTTGGATAATATGCAATCTATGTAAGATAATATGCTCTGTCTTTACCATAGACTTATAAGAGATAGACCGCAGGAGTTATAGGACGGCCTGTAAGTGGCTGTGGGATAGTCATTGAAAAGAGAACGTTGCTATATGGGCCCTCTCTATCCTTTTCTTATGTTTATTTAATTTAGGTTATATTCAAATCTGTGAAAGGGACGTATGTAAAAATACACTAACTGCACATGCACAGTTGTGCACAAATAGAAAAGGATAGAAAGGGCCCATATAGCAACGCTCTCTTTTCAGTGACTATCCCGGATATTTGGTTTGTTAGCGCGGTCTATCTCTTATAAGTCTATGGTCTTTACCCTTTCTTATTAAAAAATTACATTTAGTTACAGATTCCTTTTTTATCTTTCGTTGTTTTCTCGACAGAGACGTAAGGGATCAAAATTTAACAGTGGAAATCGCATTCCCTAATTTATAACTTGTACATTTTCATAGCCAACCCACGTTATTAATTAATTAATATCGTAATTTATTAATTTACTTAAACCTAATTAATTGATTATTTAGAGGATCCGAACAAAAAAAATTTTTTGGTTAATGTGAACTGTCATTTAAAGCAGAATATTGCCATTTTTTTGTTTCTATTAGGTTGGCAAGAAAATACTTCCGATTTTATAAGGTTCCGTATATGTGTAATACCGAAAGTTTCTTTCTTGCTTTGGTTTTCTTATTGGGCATTTTCAACTTAATATTTGTTGTGCTTCTATTTGTGTTATTTCGTGACTTAAATCCACATCCTTAGCCTCAGCTTTTAAAAATTGGAAATTGTTCTTTGAAGAACAGAAGATTGCATGAACATTTTTTATACGTGCAGCAATATGTCCAAGCCCTCAACTAGTCATTGTAAGTAGTTTATATCCCCTTTAATTCGTTACTTTGAGCTTGAATGTGACAATAATAGACCTTTATTGCCAGTAACTACTGTATAAGAAATATGTTAGTAGTTTAATACAGGAAAGTATGTTCAAAAAAATTATTATAGCTCTAAATTTAAATCAATTTCAAAAGCAGTAAAAATCAATAAGCTATTATTATCACTTAAAAAGAAAAGCTCTCGTAGTAAAAAAGCCGTTTTGTGCAAAATATATTCGATTAACGAGTAGCAGATAGCTTGAGTATCCGACAAGTTATTCGCTCCAATACAAGTTACAGCTACTAGTCGTATTCGCAGCAACGGATATGAATATGTATAGTAATTGCAAAATGTATCCGAGCAATGGGTAACGGATAACCAGTGTATAGTCGGGGCAACACAAAGTTGGATGCACGTCATTATTTTTGTAATGTCAAGTTTGGGCGGTGTTGCCAACTCAAGTACAGATTCAATAATAATAATAATTAATAATGAATAAGAATATTATAGGCATTATTTTTAATTTTTTATACTATTGGATATTGTGGTCCTTAAATGGACCTTTGTATATTAGTCTGATATGTTAGAATCGGAGTCACTACCATCGTCTTGGAGATTGATAACAATGGGAAGTGTTTCTTGAATATCAAAAACTCTTTCCCTTTCATACCATTTTCAGATTTCTGCCTCAGTATGTAAAATGGTATTTTTCCATATTTCAGGAGAAATCTTATTAGAAAATTATTAGACCACAAAAATAGAAAACGAAAATACATCCGGCAACATAGTTGCTGTGACAGATCTGTCATCAACCTTATAACAAAAAAATTATATCTACTACTTTTTTAAAAAAAAGGTAGTAGATATAGCCTAACTTGATACAAGTTCCATCCGAAATACTATTTACGAAATGTATGGAAAAAGTTAATATTAAATATTAGCTCTAAAAAATTGAAGGTCTCATAATAAAAGTAATATTAATTTTAAGTAAACAATAATGTGAGATTGATAATGATTTTAATAAACAAATACAGTAGAACCTCGATTATCCGGGGTAATGATTGCAAAGCCGTTTCCGGATATTCGAAAAACACGGATAATCGAGGTCCTATTGTATATGTATTATGTCTCCATCGAAAATTCATACATTGGTTACATTTTTTTAAACAACAAAAATACCCGCGAAAGCTGAAAAGATCGACTTTCGACCGGTATAAAACCCCGTGTCGCGAGGTTTCTATTTCTTAGAGTCGGTAAATAGATCAAAAGATATATAGTATTTTTGTGTGTAAATTTTCATTTATGTTGAGTGTCGGTAAATGATTCAAAGAAATTGATTTTTTGTATTTTGAAATTAGTTTCTTGTCAACCCAATAGTATCTATAGGCAGTGAACATACCCTATATCTATTTTTACGTGGGAAAAAGAAATTGAGTAGGGCGACTCTGCAGGTCTCTACCAAAACACAAACCATAGACACATAAAGCGTCCTGGAGATTGAGCATAAGTAAAAAAATACTTAGGCACTTGCAGTTATTTAAATCAATTCAAATGGAGTAATCATAATACAATATAGTGGACCATTTTTTTGCAAATTTCCTTTTATTTATAGCAGAAAAAAAAGAGTCCTATTGTTATTTCTAAAAATAAAATTAATTTTTTCGTTCCCTTTTTTAGGACCAATTTGGGTCTTTTAAATGGGTGACCGTCAAGGCTTCTTTTAATTCATCAGCGGTAATATCTGAACAGCTATCAAAGTAAATGGTTCTATTCGATTGTACTTGCAAATAACCATTTTCTGAAAATTTGCCCATTATAGCATGGGAGTCTAACCAAACGAACAAAGCGATCCTCTCTATATTCACTGTAATCTGGTATGATTTTGGACCTAATTTCGTCACCATAACTATCTGAAATCCTATTTAGTTCAAAATGTTTAAATTTTGTTTTTTTTGCGTACCTGTACAGTGGTTGTTGCTAAAGATGAATGCTTCAATTTTCCAGGAAAAATATAATTTTCCGGGCTAATAGCTACATTGTCTGTCAGACTAGCATTCTTTTGTATAACATAGTAGAAAAAACAACTTGTTAAAGTACAATTCAGTTCTTCAAATAAGTTATCAATTTCAACTTTACGCAGCAATTGAGAAGCGGAAGCAGTCTAAAATTTGAAATGGTAGAGATACAGATAAAAATAAAAGAAACGAATACTAGGTATATTGAGGAGTCTTGATAAAATGTCGGTAAATACGCGAATTGTATGATAAATACTCATATTAAGACAAATGACCTCATTAACTCGCTCATTTTTACATATCAACATTTAGTAGCATATTTTAAACGACTTTAGAAAAATGTTTAGACAGATTTACGAAGTACATTCATGGTAGTTTGTTAGACTTCCACTTGATCAATCATCCGTTTCTGACGAAGATGACCAAGGTTTCGATAGAAATTTCCATTTTGTCCATCGTATTTTTAAGATTTACGTTTTATGATTCTTAAATATTTCCAAATACGCAAAAAAGTTTTCCTATCATGTGTAATACGATTTTGAAATGAAATTTTCCTTTAAATGTCTCCCCTTTTATTGTACATCTTACCAAATTTGCTTGCAAACGATCTTCATAAACAGGTTGGAAATCTATTGAATCGTATCTGTATACTCTGAACAGAACATTAACATTTTCCACTGGACTTAACTGATCATTTACAACGTAAACATCAAGTTCCCTAGTTATACTAATATGACCAGTAATTATTATGTTGTGAAAAAAATGTTTTGCGAAGTAATGAAGCATTTTCCATCGTCCGGTGTAATCTTTAAATGAAAACTTTTCATTTCTATGCTTTGATTAGGTTTACATTTCTACTTACCGATGCTGGACCATGTGGGTGCTACCCAAACATCATTGAGTTGCCAAAAAAGAGCTCCCATGGTATATCCTCTACCATCGTCAGTCAAATAACTCCGATATCTGCGGTAGTGTTCAGTTTCAATTTTAATTGCTTGAGCTGCATATACCTTCAAAATCTTTATTAATCCGAATACATATTAAAAGAAATTTAAAAATGAAAAACCTGAGATAAATACACAAATTCTCTACTATAATTGCTGCTATATGCATCAGGAAATTTTAAATTTTGAGCAATTAATAATGCCATTTCACTAGTACCAATTGGATGGTGTTGTCGCCATTTTATTAATGGATCAGAAACACTGAAGTTGACGTCCATTGCAGTTTTCCAAGAGTCCTCAAATGGAATAGATTGATATCCGTATTCTGAACAGAATCTTGGTATTGGATACGTATTTGAATTCCAAGGATCCAAAATGTAATTGTAATAGTGAACTAAAAATTATTTCAAGCCAAAGAGAAAGAGAGTTAGAAAGAAAAAATGTAAGTGAAATTCTCTTGTGCTTTTTCATAAAGCTTTACGTACCATCACCCCAAAACTGATTGCTCGGACTGTCGCCTACCCATCCTTGAGATTCCGTTAGTTTACCATTAGTCGGACTTGAACTAACAAATACACCTTTACCCTTAGATATTCTGTCAAATTGCGTCTTAATGGTATCAATATATAAAGCTACATAATCTTTCTTGTATTGGGTATAATTATCAGCAGTATTGTACCAATTGTCGGCTAAAACTCCTTCATTTTCGTTATTTCCTGCATAAATTACTATGCTAGGATGCGAGTAAATCCTTTTTAAGTTAAAATCGACTTCGTCCTCGACGGATGTTAGATAAGCTTCGTTGGCAGGGTATAGGGAACAGGCGAACATGAAATCTTGCCAAATCATTATTCCCAGTTCGTCTGCGACCTCGTAAAAATAATCTGATTCATATACACCTAAAAAAATAGTTATTAAATCCAGATAACGAAATGTTGGAAACATTTTGAGCTGCTTTGTATCAAAATTTTTGTATAAATCAACACTTGGTAAAGTTTAAAAAGTGAATTTAAACGAATAAAGAAGTGATGTGCAAAGAAATTGAATTTTTCCACTATGATTTCATGTGAGTTTCGAAGAAGAAGCTTCTGATCTAGGAGCAGTATTTTCAAGTAATTTCCTACTATGCTAGTGAAGAGTTTCGTGAAAGTCATCTTTTAAAATCTGTTGCTTCTCTCAATGTTTCGTATTCCCTAGGTATGTCTTACAAAACTCAGACTCTTGCCAAGGCTTACCTCCTCCCCATACTCTTAACATATTCATGTTTACATCTTTTGCATTTTGTAACAAAGTTCGAGTTTTTCGCCTATTTTGTCCCTCCTCTGGTAGAATATTAATAGGAATCTCATTAGAACCCTTAATAAAAATTGGCACGTCATTGACCTTTACATAAAACGTAGCTCCTTTCTCTATAATACTCAATATTAATCATTATTAAATAAGACCAATACCAGTTCACTTACCTAACGGTTCCTGAACCAATTCAACAAAACGAAATCCAATTTTTCTGATCTTGTTAGTAACTGCATTGTCCAAATGGCTGTTAAAATAAATTACTGTTTTGTATAAAGGCTGATCTCCATAACCATTTGGATACCATAATCGTATTAACGGTATATCAACTGATAAAGATACAGTTTTAAGAATCTCTCCTCGTTCATTTACTTTTTCCTGTACATCGAAGTTCTTATAAATGTTTTCAAAACCCATATACAACTTTGCACTGGAATAAAATTATCTTGTTGCAGATGTAATATAACCAACTTAAAAAGTTCCTACCCAATAGTGCCATTTAGAAACCCTTGGGAATTGTTGGCAAAATAAACATCAAATAATAATAAATAATTTTCGTCATCGGCTGCCTTTTCGACCCGGACCACCAGATCACGGATAAGAGCATCATCATAAGCTTCCAAATAGACTGGTTTCCAGATTCCAAGAGAAGCAAAAGCGGGGCCCCAGTCCCATGCAAAAGACGCCTGCATTTTTCTAAGCATATTTATGTGGCATATTCCGTGATATTGTTCCGGAGGACATTCCCATGGAATTCTATAGTGATTGTTTTGTTCTTTATTTAAGTTTAGTGCCTCATTAGGAGCATTTGCGAAATAGAGTCGTAAAGTATTATTTCCATCGGCCTGTGAAAAGATATTCCTTTACAGCAGCATCAAGAAACATGTATATTAGTAATGTCGCGACGCGTCGATTCATAAACAAACACAACGATTTGGAACAAAGCAAAGAAAAAAATAGTAAAGTTTTACTGTTCCATAGAAAAATAATAATGTAACAAAGCAAAACATTTTGACATAGAAAGAATGTAGGTATTAACGCACCATTTCCTGATACTACTGGCCAGGCTGGATCATATTTAATTACGTTAGCAAGAAAATTCTCAATGCCTTGTATTTTAAACCGGCTGAATTCCTATATAAACCCCGTTAGCAGCGTAGGACGATGAGTCCTTTGCATCGTGTCTGAAGATTTTACGATAGATGTTGCTTTATATACATGTATTTCGAGGTGAATAAGGATGGGGGCATGCTCTAATGTGTAAACGTAGTTTCTATATTAAGTACCTTAAGATGCTTCTTAATGTCAAAAATGTATCGTTTAAACATATTTCTTGTGGTACCGATCCGAATATCATTTAACTCAACGTCAGCAACCGTATCTACACCTTCAAACACTAAATTCACATGTTCGTAATTGAAAAAGTTTGGATTTACTAAAACATTTGCATTGTTATAGATATGCATATGAATAATTTGTCTTCTTAAAGAATACCTGTGAAGTTGTAGGAGTATGTCCAGTTGCTAGCACCCACCCATTTCGTGTCGTTGTCATTGTAGGATGAAAATATATCGTCTATTATTCCTTGTTTCNAAGTACTACACTTGCATTTTTTTGTAAGGGTGTAGTACTTTTCCTCGGCCTAATTTTCAATGTCTTTTTTGTGTTTTTCAATGTTTTTTCCAATGTGTCACTTAAATTTAAGCGTCGCTTAACGTTAAGTGTCACCCGTGCAAACGGGCATAAGTCATCTTATTTTACTTATGTAATTTAAACCATGACGAAATGCAACAACAATTCAGTATTTGATCCAGAAAACACTAGGAAATCATATTATTTTGAAGCTTTTGAAACTTTTCAACCAGATAGTAGAATTAAGAAGGCAAAAGAATGTGGTAAATGTGACGACAAATGAGCTAATACTATTGAAATTGGTTTTTGAAGTTGTCATTTGTTTGCACATATCCTTTACAACCGAAACGATTTCCCCCTTCAAAAAAATCAAAGTACGGTATGAGTCTAATGATGTAATAGATTCCTCAAATCTAAACAGAGTATTACACATACTAAATATGTAGGTATATAAAAAATAGAAAATAACGCTTACCCATACGTTACACAACCAATGTTGTAAAAATTAAACTAAATGTAATATGAAATTTAAGAATACACGTCCCATTCGACAAAAGTTTTGCATATTAACTACATTTTCTTAAGACATCTTGATAGTATTTCAAAAAAAGTAAATTGCATAAGATTCTTTCGTAAAAAAAAGAAAATGTCTCAGAATATTTTCTCATTTGTGAGGAGAAATACCACCATAGAGTTTGCTCAATTTGTACCTACACAATCTGATGCAATTATTTTTTTTTCAATCTGACAATAACATCACCGAACAACAATACTTTCTTCCCTTTTCGCTAAATTATTTCATTAACATATCTCTTACAATATACCTAATTTTTACAAACTTTACCTAACATTTGTTATGATTTTTTGACGCTGACTATTTGACAGAAACTGCCGATTTGCTATCTAAATTCCATTAAAATGTACTTCCCGTTTTCTCTTCGGTACTCTCAATATTCCGCCCATTGCAATAAAGATATGCTCGATCTGAAAAAATAAAACATAATTTCTCCCAATCTTCAATAAATAGTAACAAGATTGTACCAAGTTTAAATTATTTATTGCCCATTAAAAGCATTATTTGCCTTATACAATGTTGCTGAAAAAAGAAACTATTCTTTTATTATCCATTATCTCTAACACTGTATGTTAAAAGCCGGTTTTATTTTCCTCCACTTCACAACAGTTTTTAAATCCCCCGTGTGTTTGTCTTGGCAAGAACAAAAGGCCATCATCATCAGCGGCATGATCCTTAGCGTCGTAATATTCCATCCAAAGCTGTCACACATTTCTTCTTGCCAAGCAGAAACTCACATAAAAAAATAAAGCGAACCCTTTTCAACTGTTTTACCCTCAGGGCGGCGCGGTGGTAGCGCGATATCCAGGAGGGGTAAAGCGCAATCAATGCCCTTAAGGCTTTTCACCCGGGGCTCCGCCTACCGCCAATGAAAATAGCCCGCGCACCCAAAGACACGCCCCGCCCCGGGCTACGAGCCTAGCAGAGATACCCATCATCACATCAAGAGAAGAAAACGGCTTTCTATTGTCGTCGTCTTGCAAACTAAGAATAAAGAGTCTTTTTGAATGGCAATTTTTCCACTGGAAACCAGGACCGGACTGTTGTCGTTCTTGGGGCCACAACAACAGCCTTGTTATTAAAATAATTGGTGGTTCGGCGGCATCGCAAGAAGATACGTACACAGAAATGTACCATGTCCGAATTGCAAACAATATAGCCGGATCGGAGGCGGCGTGGCTTGCCGGAATCTTATATAGGAATGGGGCTTTATCGATAGTTTATATTTCATAAATTGTTGCTGTTTTGGAATTCCACTTAAGTATCTAGATAAATTTACAGTTTTACAGAGTGTACAACTAAGAAAGGCGGCCGGCCATATTTTAGAAACCATTTGAGCTAAGGCTGTCAAATAAGTCTTATTATAAATATGACCAAGAGGTAATGCTGGAAAATATTTTTCTACGAAATTCTTACCATGTCCACTAGAGAGCGTTTTATTTATTTTTAGTAGAAATATTTATTTTTTACGCAATTTTCGATAGATAAGAATTATACATATAAAGTAAATCATTTGTAAACTAGAAATTAATAAGTTAGAACCTTGTTTAAGGTCGATTCAAACACATCAGTCCCTTCAAGTCACAGTCCCGGCGACGAACCGGACAATCCGTCATAAAAAATATTATTTAATTTTGACATTCACATTTGTCGGGACCCGAACAATTTCTAAGCCGTCAGTATAAATGATTTTATGTTTTCTTCATCAGAATTTAATCTTCTGTGGACAGTACTGGATGGCCGAGGCATATAAAAACTGGAGAACCTTGTAGCCTCGTATCTCGGGAGTATTTTTGGGTTTTGACGGTTGCTGTAAAAAAAAGCAGAGAAAACCAACTAAGATGAAGCTAAAAAGTCTTGTAATTTTTAAACGTTTTGCTTGAGATTGGTTTTGATTTTAAGGCAACGCACATCGTATCAAATCGTATCAAACAAATCTTAGTTCTTCGTTTAAGGTGCTAGAGTTCTTAATTTAAGTAAGAAAAAAAAAAGCCAACTGTTCTAAAAAAATCAAGTAAAACGATGTATTTATTTTGCTATAAGTTTCAATATTAAAACCAGAGATTTAGTTGAAAATGTACTACAATAGACAATTTTACAAAAAAGGCATTTCTATAAAGGATTATATAGCAGGAAATTAAAAATAACTTCTTGCATTCTCTTCTATAAATAATTATAGAAAGATTTTTTATTTGACAGTTCAAATAATTTCTGATATACGGCTTCCCACCTTTCCTAGTTGTACATATATCCAGTATTCTAAAACAAAAACGTAGCAGGAAGACTTTAAAAAGAGGTTATAACTCGTGGGTTAGATATACTCGTACATAGTAAGTGTATGGTCATTTTTACAAGTTGGTGATTCACTCAATTTCTTGGTTAACAATCTCTTAAATATTGAACTTAGAGCAATTTTGCAACAGACTTTTTTTGTAGAGCATTGAATTTTCCGCAATAATCATAGCTTCTCATATTTTTAAGATTTACAGTTTGGTGTTACATGCAAATGTTGGAAAAATCATTAAAGTATGTGTATAATTCCCTGTAAAATTCGATTGCTTATCGGGGCCATTTAGACTTTCTTTTCCGACAGGCCAGCGTTTTTTGTAGATTTTTTCTACATGTATTCTATAGAATTATAGAACCTAAATGGTAAAATTTCCACATTGCTCCAATAATGACCACCCTATACATACATATACATACATATATCTAATCAAGTATTGAATTCGATATTAGTATCGACATATTAATATCGATACAATACTCCTAACTAGTAATTGTAACAACCTCCGACAACGATGAACGAACGGGTTTTTGCGCGAAAGAAAAGCCGTGGGGCGGAATCGTGGGCCGTTTAACGGCCCCGGGGCGGTCATGATCGGCGGCGAAATTATCGAGCGGGTCCGCCACACGCGACTCACAGCCGCGGGGGTGGTAACCGGCCCGGGAACAACGTTCGCAGCGGGTATTGCCTCCTTTCTTGGGCCGTACCCGGCTGATGATGATCCTTTCTGAAGGAAGCACCTTTACATAATGTGGAAGCGAATCGGGTCCCAGCATGCTTCGTATTATTGCCTTTTAGCCATTATGTTACGTTTGTTATAATTATTTAGGGATATTTTATAGTATAAACGTTTTTGAATCCTTACTTATTTGAAAGTGATGAATTTCATTCTACTGCAGCCAGATATTGTATCGAAAGTAGAAATTTTCGATTTGTCAGAAGACAAGAGTATATAACAAAATGCCTCCTTACGGCGAAGAGAAAATGACTTTATAGTAAGTGTTTCAACAAGATAACGATAGAAAACCTACAAGGCGTGCTGTCTAATTTTTTTTTTAAGGATTGGATTGACGTTGTCGAACAATTGGCATCATTTCTATTTTAACCCTATTAAAGGGTAAAGTTATCGTTTATTTATTTTTTTAAAATGCTAAGTGGCATCTTCAAAAATGAAACAATAGAAAGCAGGAGGTAAATTGACGCCTTAATCAAGCAACTTGCAATGTAAACGGAGAGCATTTGTCTTTTTCAAAAAAAATCATTCATTACTCACTGCTTGATTACTGTCAAAATTGAACCGGGAAAGCACACATGTGGCATTTATCACAATTTCACGGTAAACTACCCCCTTGAATGGGCATCACAAATTAGGGGTGGTATAATGACACCCTCGACCGCACATAAAGAACGAGTGAGAGGGCTATTGGGAGACCGCAATAATACAATAATAATAATAATAATGATTCCGTTTTCGACATTGTAAGGGATTAATATTCAATAAAAGAACCGAATTTCTCGACTTATTTAGATGAAATTTAGTCATCCTCAAGAGACCTATGGCAAATTTTATTTTGGAAACGTACAAAAGGGCATTGACAGTGTCAATGTATGGGCTATGCATTATGCATTGGCTTAAGATTCGACAGATCCGATCTGTAAACAGATCTTGGACACGGTTTTAATTTCTCACCATTTAATCCTGTTACAAGCAGTGCCAATAAATGTAACTGGATTAGTATCCTGTGGGAAAAACTAGGATTGTGGAGGGATTCTGTCTTACATATTATAAAGGATGATCGTAAACCTACTTCTCCCAGCAAAGTGTTTTCCATCTTGTTTTATGGCTTATTCAATGCAAATGTTCAAAATATTGTTTTCTTACAGTATTACAAGTTATATATTTAACACGGAGCGCCTTATGTGCAATTAGATATTGTTCCGCCAATATTTGTTGAAATGGAATGTTCTCTAAATGATTAGAAAAATAGGTACTTTAGTACTTCTTTAAAAAGTACCTGATTCCTGTTAATTTTCTTAGCTTCACTAAAAATCTGTTCTAAATTTTCAGTTAAATGTTTATGGCAAATCCATGTGGCAACTTGTATTTTCCATTAGCTCGAACATGGTAATTGCTTTGAAAACTGCATGCTCTCTTGTAAACTGAGCTTTATCGTTTCATATTATTTTTAATTAAAATAAATTCTCATTCCGAATTGGTTTTAGAAAGCCCTTTACACTTGTAGAGTACTAGTGTACTCTAGTCTAAAGATATAACCTAGATAGGTCTAGCACATCGTGTTACAACATCGGATAAAAATATGAGGCGGTTGAGTTCTGAAATGTCGAGCGAACATGAAAAATCTTGATTCGATTATTCATAGTCATGGTTATTGTAAAGTGGTTATTCAGTTGATTCACAGACTGTCTAACAATAAGAATACCTAAATTGCTAAAGCATTTAACGAATTAATGGGAACAAGATAAAGCGTTTCCACAACAAATTGTTGTTTTTGATGGCTATCCTCAAATTAATGTCACAGTAGGGCTATTTTTAAACTAAGGGGAGTAATCTAAAAAACTTGATTACACAGGAAAGAGTTTATGAGAAAACTCATTAGAAATACTGGCAGTACATTTGAATAAATGATTGGTCATTATATGGCTAAATGGGTTAATTAATACTATTATAATTCAAAAACAGTCCGTTTTTTATAAACTGATTGATTGTACACTTTGTATTATACTTATATGTCAGATATGAATTTAAATGATATGTAAAGGTGAAAATGATATGTGATTATTGAAGTTATAATGTAAAATACGTCAAGAACATCATCGTGCTAAATTCCTTTATGATTAATAAATATCCATAATTTTTTCTCTTTTTCGGGTAACAAATTTGACAAAGAAAGGTGACAGAAATAATTCAAACTAACTTACTTAACCTTATCTAACTCAATATAAACATTTAATAATTAATATGAATTTAGGCCGTGTGAAATTCTTATAAAGAGATCAATGAGAACATGGTATTTTTGGTCGTTAAATTCAAATCACTGCTCGTAATTTTTACATGATAAGTACAATAAACATGGATATGATAAATTGCCGTTCTAAACCCATTCGTTTCGCGCATGACATCACATGAAGCTTAAAATTTGAATTGAACGTGGGAGTGTGACATATTTTTGACACCTGAGGCAAAAACTAATTTTTTTGAATTTGAATATAAATTCACAATTTAAATGAGGAGTAAATTTCAAAAAAAATATTAATCCAAAAAAATATATAATTCAATTTTTACCGCATAAAGTCATTTAATACAATTTTTCTAATTTATTTTTTTAAGGGGTTATAAGTTATAAGCCCTGCTCCACGTGACGTATGTAATTGTTATCTCCGCTCACATGTATACTATCATATCTTTTTTTATTGTGTCGTGCAGTTTTTAAATTAACTACCTAAAGTATGTAATTCAGTTACAATTAGTGTCTTCTTGATGTAAATGAAGACCTTATTTTTCCCAAGGATTTTTTGTAAAAGTAGTTTTTTGAAAAAATTACCTTCGCACTTACGGAGAATTCTTTTCCCAAAAAATTTTCCCGCGATTCCTAATGATTTGCATAAAAATTCGCCCACGATGGCACGCACGCCAAGTGGTCGTCGCGATTTTCCCATAAAAATCCCAAGATTTTTTCCCATCATCAACAGAGGCAGCAACATCTCGTTACGATCGCCAAAGAACACACGATCAGCCCTCGGGGCTGTCAGGAGAGAGAAATTCGAATCGTCATCGACAAAAGCTCCATTTTTCGTCACCCCGAAAACGTGTTTTTTGCAAAATTATTCGAATTAACGCCGTACCGCTATTGCGGTTTAATTGGGATCCAGACGTGCGGTTAAACAATGGATGGATCCCTTTTATCAAATGCATTGGGGGTAGTGAAGTCGGTCTCCTTATCATTTAGAAGCAGTGGCGTGCCCATATGAATTTTAATTTTTTATTTACATTTTCTAATTTGGTTCTCTCGAATTTTTTCATAGTGTTCTGCAAGAAACATGCAATTTACAAACCCTTTTCGGTATACATATATAATAAGAAATTCTTAACCAATTTTACTGTTCAGTGCAATTCTGGATAAGGTGCATCGGCCGTCTCTCGTCGTTGCTCTCGTCATCAACCATCATCATCATCAAAATAATTATTAAAACATCGAAAAACGGCTCGAGCGGCGGCGGTTTTTTATGGGACAGATGGGTTACGCCCCCAATGAATATTGATAAGCAGAGAAACTACACCGAAATTTATCATTATACATATAAGCTGCGTCTCTTGCCCAGAACGTTGATGCTTTTTTTCTTCTCTCTCCTCGTTCTACGTTCGAATACATTATTCAAATGCGATCCAATTTTCGGTATGTCATATTGTATCGGAGACCTCTATCTGTCTCTTTGTCTCTCCCTTATTCTATCTCTTTCTAATATAATGCCGGATTGGTAGGCGATTATTCTTTGTCTCAATTTTTCTTGTTTGTTTTTTTGTTTCGGTTTTAACAATCACGACGTTTAATTAGATATTAATTTAAAGGCCCGTGGTTATAAATTATAAAATAGTACACAAAAGTACTGTAAATTGGAANTTTTTACCGCATAAAGTCTATTTAATACAATTTTTCTAATTTATTTTTTTAAGGGGTTATAAGTTATAAGCCCTGCTCCACGTGACGTATGTAATTGTTATCTCCGCTCACATGTATACTATCATATCTTTTTTTATTGTGTCGTGCAGTTTTTAAATTAACTACCTAAAGTATGTAATTCAGTTACAATTAGTGTCTTCTTGATGTAAATGAAGACCTTATTTTTCCCAAGGATTTTTTGTAAAAGTAGTTTTTTGAAAAAATTACCTTCGCACTTACGGAGAATTCTTTTCCCAAAAAATTTTCCCGCGATTCCTAATGATTTGCATAAAAATTCGCCCACGATGGCACGCACGCCAAGTGGTCGTCGCGATTTTCCCATAAAAATCCCAAGATTTTTTCCCATCATCAACAGAGGCAGCAACATCTCGTTACGATCGCCAAAGAACACACGATCAGCCCTCGGGGCTGTCAGGAGAGAGAAATTCGAATCGTCATCGACAAAAGCTCCATTTTTCGTCACCCCGAAAACGTGTTTTTTGCAAAATTATTCGAATTAACGCCGTACCGCTATTGCGGTTTAATTGGGATCCAGACGTGCGGTTAAACAATGGATGGATCCCTTTTATCAAATGCATTGGGGGTAGTGAAGTCGGTCTCCTTATCATTTAGAAGCAGTGGCGTGCCCATATGAATTTTAATTTTTTATTTACATTTTCTAATTTGGTTCTCTCGAATTTTTTCATAGTGTTCTGCAAGAAACATGCAATTTACAAACCCTTTTCGGTATACATATATAATAAGAAATTCTTAACCAATTTTACTGTTCAGTGCAATTCTGGATAAGGTGCATCGGCCGTCTCTCGTCGTTGCTCTCGTCATCAACCATCATCATCATCAAAATAATTATTAAAACATCGAAAAACGGCTCGAGCGGCGGCGGTTTTTTATGGGACAGATGGGTTACGCCCCCAATGAATATTGATAAGCAGAGAAACTACACCGAAATTTATCATTATACATATAAGCTGCGTCTCTTGCCCAGAACGTTGATGCTTTTTTTCTTCTCTCTCCTCGTTCTACGTTCGAATACATTATTCAAATGCGATCCAATTTTCGGTATGTCATATTGTATCGGAGACCTCTATCTGTCTCTTTGTCTCTCCCTTATTCTATCTCTTTCTAATATAATGCCGGATTGGTAGGCGATTATTCTTTGTCTCAATTTTTCTTGTTTGTTTTTTTGTTTCGGTTTTAACAATCACGACGTTTAATTAGATATTAATTTAAAGGCCCGTGGTTATAAATTATAAAATAGTACACAAAAGTACTGTAAATTGGAAATGAGGTTGTTGAATTGAAATGACTCAACTTTTCCTTTGAGAAATTATCTAAGAATAAACATTTTTAATAGAATTCCTTCAATGTTGTGGCATTTTACATTTATTCCGCTCTAAACAGGGAACAAAGTGAAACTCTAGCGAATGATCCTTCTTTTTCTTCATTTTGTTCTTAATCACCTACATTTTCTATGAAACTTTTCCACTCTTCACTCTTTGACAGTTGCGTTTCGTTGGAAAAGATAAATTTACCTAACGAATTGACAAACTGAAGTAAATTAATAGAAAAATATATATTAATTCATACGAATATAAACTTTTTTATTATGCGTTCACAATAGTACTGCAAGAATTTGACTGTTAATTTTAAAAATTGAATATTTTAATATTAAATTTTTCAAATTAAAGCAAACGACTTTTCACTTTAACTTCAATCTGAAGACATTATCCGAGTGTTCGTTGAAAAAATAAAGAAGCCCAAGAGAATTTATCTTTCATTAGATCGTGTCAGCGAATATTCTCTCGTTTCGTGGCCAAAAGTAAATAAGAAAAACGGAGGGGAAAAACGAAAAAGCGAGATAGATAGAGAATGAGAACGAAAAGAGGGAAAACAGCCGCAAAAGAAAATTAAGTTATCCAGTAACGAAGCCTCAGTTATTCTGCTGAAGAGCAATATTAAATATTTTTCTGTTTACTTCGTTCCCGAATAATATTTAAATGAGCCCCTTTAATCCGCTTTGGATCAAGGAAGATGGAAGGCAAAATATTTTTTTCCTCGTCGTCCCTATTGTCGCATCATTAGCATTTACATTAAAGGGCTAAAAAGGGGTTATTGTTCGACTCTTATTTGCACTTGAGACTTTATAGTTTATCGATCAACGTCTGTGATGAGCTTTTCCCCACACATAAGGAGAAGGATTATCCGAAAGTGCTCTTTGGTAAATTACTCGATTTTACGAGTCGCCCCTTGGGTGGTGTTCAACACCTCAACAAAAAAACGGAGATTTTATTTCATTCGCTAATGACCCGCTAAACGAATCGTTTACTTTGGATGGTCAACGTAATTGAAAAAAATTACGACCAAGTCGTTAAGTCCGAACGTTAATAAACGAAGCCTGAAACAAAAACGAACTGATTTTTCGTTACGTATTTGACGATTTTTATGACTTTAAAGAATGGAAACTAATGGAGTTCAATGGAAAAATTCTGAATGCTTTGTCTGCTAACTCCCATTCAAATTCTAATAGCGTCTGACGAATTGTTAATGTTGCTTGTAATAGATGAAATGCTACATATTTTGTTCAATTCAATTTTCAATATTTTGAAATCTTACTAAGAACATCACATTTTCATGTATATATCGATTTTTGAACTGCCTTAAATCCAGTCATTTCTTCTACTTTATCATCGCTTGAATTTAGTACTGTTGGGGACAATCTTTTTCGTGTGGTTACGAACACGTGGAAAATCGTAAAAGTGAAAATATGCAGTTTTGGTAAAACAACATGGCAGAAATTCGCAGAAATCTTAAATTTCCAATTCGAAATTTAGCATCAGCGAAATCCGAAAAGGGAAAAGCAACGTTCCCCAATATTTTCCCTTTCTATATCGCATCGGCACGTGGGGAAATATTCCCCTTGTGTGCCCTGGGGCGTCACCCATTGCAGACGTAGGGGAAAAAGTGACGCGTCCTCTCCATCGTCGTCATCGCTACGGCGCACATCCAACGACCACCCAGGTATCGAACGATCCCCAAAACACGAAATCCCCCGATTTGTCTAAAATTCAACGTGTTAACAGAATTAGAACTACATACGTCATAGGGAATTTATTGCAGCGAATTCTCAAATTGTTATTAAAAATTAACCCCGTTTTGTTCCATTTAATGCATTTAATATTTGGATAAATTTCCTGAAGAGTTTAATCAATCAGCATTAAGTATTCCTCGAGTACCTATTGGCAAGCTCAGTTTCAAGTCGAATTTCGTCAAGTACATTATTATATTTTAAATATTTTTAAAATGTTTAAACATACAACTGGTAGATTGAGTAAGAGTCAATAATTCACTCTTATAAATTTATAGATAGTCTTATAAAAACGTTAATGTTCTTAATGAACAGAAATAATCACCAAATGATGTGTTCTTTGCTTAGATCAAAGGCCGTTTAAAATATATTCGTAAACTTTAACGAAATTAGCCTGTTCGTTCTTTTATTAAACGAGGGGGACGTACGATGGGATTATAGATTTTTAAACACGGGCTTCGTTTCAAAAGCCCTTTTCAAATTATAAACCAGAATTACAGATCATCGTGTGGACGTAGGAGAACGAATTTAAAACAGTTTGCGCCCTGGTCGGCCCCTTTTTCTGTTCCGTTTTGTATGTCCGTGAATGACAATTCAATGCGGCCTAACAAAGAGACACATATACTAAATAGAAAAAGGGTTCTTGATCGGGGGGGATCCATTTAAAATGTGTGTATATGGATACAGTTTTCGAGGGCTACCATTGGTAATTAAGCGAATTCTTTTTATCACTTGTGTACTCAAATTGACTAAAAAATTTATGTTTTTAACACGTCTAAAAGAACGATCATTAAATGTTCTTCAATGAATTTTCACAGTGGCACACTCGGTGGTTAAACAGAAATTTGAATAAATGCGCCTTAAAGGTAGTAAACCTTGTGAGCAGGTTAATATTCATACCTATGTATTTGGCTTGTCCTTTATTTATTGACAGTAGTTGTCTAGTCCTTCCTGGTCAAAAAAGCACCGGCTCTCTTCATATTTGAATTTACCAGTACAAAGGTGAATCACCAATCCTACAAGCAGTATGAGTACCCGTCAAGTCCTTACAGTGTAGAATTCATAGAGTAAAAAGTACAATTTCAAATCGGGTTTAGTACATTGAGTTGAAATGAAGAACCCAACCCTGGTCCTAATTACCAAATATAAAGGGTGGCTTGGACAATAAGTCGCGTGTTTGTTTAGCGTAACGAGTCGTAAAACGTTCAGTCGCCGAGTGTCTTTTGTCTTGGGGAAAAACAAAAAAAAGTTGGTAATTGGAAGAGGCCCTCAAGATGCGCCATTGGGAAGAACAACACACATGTATATAACAACAGCAACAACAACAATCTTTACCTGATGCTCGCCCCACGTATATATAATTCATCCTTTGGCATTTAAATTAGTCCGTGCTCATGACAGATTGCCGAATGAATTAGCGCGAACTAATTTCTTTTAATAATTTTTTTAATTTTTTGCTTCGAACAGAGGGAAAATTATTTTCGTTTTATTTTACGGTGATCCGAAGAAAACAAAAATGTAATTAAAAATTTATGAGCCGAGGCGCTATGGAATGGATACCTACTATATGGGTACCTAAATCTACTACGCGCATCCATCAATTTTACCTTTCGGACCGGACTTTTAATTTAACGCAGTTTAAATAGTTTGGACGTTTCATTTTTCCCGTTTTCATTTTTATTTCAGATGTCTAGGTTTCTGACTCCTAATAACACATGTCCGTACTTTACAAATTACATATTTATTTCAAATAACTTTATACATTTCTCGGGAAAACACGTTTTCAAAGAGGGATTCAATAAATCGGATGTCAGAAAGGCGTTTAGGGCTTCTCACTCGGGAAGATCCGATTAACAAAGAAAAAGGGTGCTGAGTCAAGTGACGACCATTTTCTTTAAACAAATATTTTGAGAAATCGACCAGCAACAAGTTCACAATTAAATAATGAGCTCAAGAGCTTTAGAAATATCTAAGTTTCTACTCTTATTAAGAGAAGGGAACCAGGGGAAGCAGAATTGGTCAATAAAAGCACCGAATCTCACTAGGGCTGATAGAGTATCTCGCTTACGCTTTATATTGCAATTTTGAACCATTATCTCAAATTGCAATTTTGAAATATAAAAAAATTCAACTCATTTAATAATCATTGTTATAAAAAAACTAAACACCAATTAGAACCTTAACTCTTAGTCTTCTTCTTTTTCTTTGTCTTCTTCTTCTTCTGCTTCTTCTTGTTTTTCGTTCGTCCGAAATGCTTTTGTAAAATAATTAAACAGGTGACTTAAAGAGGAGCTAATCCGGGTGGATAATTTTACAAGAGCTTAAAAACGTAAACAAATTGGGGATGATTATTAACGAAGGGCACGTGCCTGCTGAAAAAGAGCCTCTTTTCACCGTTCCAACGGTCACGTGTCGTTAAGGAAATAACCATCGCTCTTTTGCGCTTCGTTACTTCGAGAGGACCTTTTGTCGCTTTTTTAGAAAACACGTAACGTTGTTACGAAACAAAGTGAATAATGTTCACGTGACCGACCAAAGGTTTGGGGTTGCTTTAAATTAATAACCTTATTGAATTTTCTGAAATAAAAACGGTTTTTCTTCTTCTTTCACTTTTTCTGGTCGTTGCTGATGAGATGCGGTGGAGGCAACGTCTCATTAAATCGTGGGGCCTAATCGTGAGAAAGACCCTTAGGAATCCGGACTGATCACATTTTATATTACTTATACATTCAAAAAAAAAACGAAAAGAAAATCGTCCAAAAATTACACACTTTTTGTCTCTGATTACGTTTGATGTTTTAACTATGCCCGAACACGCGAAAGAAATTTTTTTCTCCAAAAAACCACCACCACATGTGGTTCATGGGTAGAAGGTAAATGAAATTATCGTTCAGATGAAGATGATTTTGGTTATTTATTATTTGCAACTGTGCAGGAATGTTGGATGATGATTGCACATGGGCAACATGCCCACACTACTAATTTAAATTTATTATTTTAAAGAAAATTAATGGGAATTTCAATAGTTTTATAAACATTTCTTGAATTGAAATAATAAAATTACCTCGAATTTGCATATTTCTACCTTAGATTCTTAATTAATCCTTTATACTTTTTGTTATTTTTGAATAATTTGATTTTAATTACTTCAACTTGTCTCTTTTCATTTTGAATTTACATCTCATTACATGGTGTTTTTTAAATAATTGCCCACTATTAGAAACACATTTTCTCTGGACCTAATACAACTTACAAATCTCATATACAATAAATCAAATTTCATTAATCACGAGGGTTCTATGATAAGTAGTATAAATATTTAATTATTGCATGAATTTCCTGTAGTATTATGCATAAAATTGTAAAATCTTTTCGCTTTGATGGACTATTAAATGGAATTTAGATGACGGAGCATTCCTCCGTTGATGTTATCAAAGTAACTTTATGAAAATAGACATATTTAAGGATAGTCAGATGCAACGTTTTTTCATACGCATATTTTGCGCCAATGGAATGAGGTTGATGTCGATGCCAGATTTTAAATTGTTAAAAACAACCGCTGGCAATTTAAACCAATATTCAAAATTGAGATTCGAATTCTAGATTAATACTAGGACACCCAGAGGACAAACATAAACAAGAACAACAACAACCAACCGATGCACGCATCCTCACATGAAAAGTTAATAAAACTGGAGCGTGTCATGAAAAAGGGATGGGGAATGAAAAATAACGTCCCTTTGAAGTGGTCCACGTGTGTGACAGTAAAAACCACAAAGGACACCGCTTTAATTAAATGTCGCTCTGTATGATAGTTTCAAGAGAGGCTGGTTGTTTAGGTATGCTTGGGTATGTAGGTATATACCTAACGCCACGATCGCGTGCAGAATAAGAGGATTGCGTGTAATGTGGAATTTTTGGCTGCCGTCAAATTGCCATCCTGTGGAGGCGGTCGCCAAATTATTTTAGTCTGAAATGTCCCCAAATTACTTTTTTTTACGTTATCGTGAGAACAGAAGGATTTTATTAAAAAATTGGTGACATTAGATACAAGCACGACATCTCGACCAGACGGAAGTCAGCAAGACTAGTGATTTATCGGAAATTTTCTACCAATTTTTTCCAATTATTTCGTGATACTTATTTCTTGTTGGTTAAATCCCTTTGTATTATACAGAGTGTTCGCAATTTAAATAGAAAAACTTTGGAAGTATATAAGGAATCGAAAAACTAAGACAAAGAGTCCTTTAAAGATTTACTTTTTTGCTTCATTTTAGAAATAAATACAAGAAATGACAAATCGAGTTTTGTATTTTTTTCTATTTATTTATATTCCATTTCAAAAGAATATAAAGGGCAGCATCAAATATTTACATTCTTGAAACAAAAAGTTTAATCGATGCTGATCAATTCAAGAGAGCAATTGAAAAACCGAATTATGAATGCAGAGCAGAGATTATCAGCAAAACAATGTCTAGCTGTAATTAATGCAGCCACCGCCAGATGCAATGTTTGCATTGTTACTAGAAGACCGTATTTTGAACGATATCTACATTAAATAAATAATAGAACATGAATAAAATAGAATTAAATAGTTGCAATTATGAAAACTGGTTTTGCCTCTTTTTTGTGTTAATTTTTAAAATGAACCAAATTTCTGACGAATATTTTTTCTTAGATTTTCGGTCACCTGGATACTACCGAAGTTTCGCTACTTAAATTGGGGACACTCCATACAGTTGAAATTTTATGAACAAAAAACATAAGAAAAGGCGGCATCCAAATCAAATAAATGATTTAGAACAAATATTTGTCCTTTTGGTTTGGACTCGCATAGATCAATTTAGACAGAATGGGCATAATTAATAATTTTAACTTTATCGTGCTTTAAGTAAGCAAAGAAACATTATCATGATCTCCTTAATTTAAAGAGCTCGAAGAGTTTCAAGTAAACATTTAGTGGTGTACCGATTTCAGTGTCCTGTGTTTCCAACTAAATCACGTGTACGTCTTTCATCATATTCCAGTCTTTGGAACAAGAAGACATTGGCGTTAAAGAATGCTTATACTTACGCAAAGAAATGGTGAATCAATGCAGACTTTAAACTGCTTCATGTTGCCGATTTGACTCTACTCCAATCCGGAAGATGAAGTGATCATTTAAATTTTGGAAACGCTCAGAACTTCTAAACGTAAAAGTTTAAATAGCTATATTAATAAAAATTCAAGATCCTCTGAACTTCCATCCAGAAAAGAATGTCATAAATTTATAGAGCAGTCTGGATACTTTTCTCTACTATAATTCTCTCGTAATAGAATGTAGTGTATAAAAAGATTATCTTGCCTTAAGGGTTTTTTTCTAAGATACTTGCATAAAATTAGATACATAGATCTTTTTTGCTTTTTACTGCCAATACTGTGCAATTGTCTTTAAGAGTAACACCACCTCACTCGGCCACTACGAAGACTACGACAACGCCGACCGGCAATAATTATTATCGTGTAGCAGGAACAAAAGCGAATCGCATCAGCTCATAACAAATGTAGAAGCACGAAATCGTTTCTTGGCTTGAAGCGATCCGGTCGGTCGTGGCTACGCCTACGTAGCGACGTAAGTATTGCACCTGCCGAAGCGATCCGGCAATATAACGGCCGCCGAAGGCTCACAATGCCTATCTGGAATTTATATCGCCATTACTGCGAGTGCTGTCCGCCTCCTAAGATTTTGCATGGACAGTTCTGAATTATTATTATCTCGCTCTTCTTCTTCTTTCGTTTTCCGCTTCTTTCCTTCTACGGAGGAGTTTTAATTGACCATTTCACTTGCGCATGTGCCATGTCTGTCTTGAATCGTTTTCTGATAAAATTTATTCAACATACACAGCGTGTTCCGAATAGCAGCGGCATTCTCTATTTTTTTTTAATCAAATTGAAAACACATTTGCAGCAGGTAGGAGAGAGGTCAATTCCTTTTGTAAATGTAGAAAGGAATGGTTTATAATAGTATCTCTTCGTTGATTAAGCACCCACAACTTAACGGTATTTGAAATTTCAAAAAAGTAAATTAATATTTGTCCTCGTAGAAATTATGTTTCCAGGTTTAATTTTGTTCTATTCATTGACAATATGTAGCGACCTACTCGGAAGCTGTTTTCTTGGAATACACATTGGT
>JABRWK010000079.1:126888-195777 GCA_013372445.1 Hypothenemus hampei | reverse complement strand
GCCTTGCATTGCATTATGAGAAAACCACTCGTTTGTACAAAAATTCCACGAAACGTTAATTATCAAGCCGAATACTTGCGAGAGCCTTCACTCCCACAAATTTGTGGAAAATAAAAGCCGTTAATAAAGGGTTAGAGTCGAATCAAACCCATATTTAGATAGTTAACCCCGAGAATGTTCTGAAGACGAATTATTTATGACAGTCCAGACTTTAAACAAACGTTTTTCTTTTTGAAGGGGCATTTCATACCGGTTCGACCTATTTTGATTTTTTGAATAACAATTTCTTACGCCCTCTGTTGAAACTCTAGCCCTGCAATTAAGCGGTAGCCTTCTAATCGAAATTGAGAACTTGCTTTTGCTACCTGTTTTTCATCATCATCATCATCAGCATCAGTTGCACCCCTGACCGGCCCCTCTTTAATCAACAACAAAACTTTTTCCTTTTTTTTTTAGCTATGGTTTTGCCGTCCCCCCTTCCCGTTTGTTGAATGCACAATGTCCCGTTTTATACCGGGGTGGCTAAAAATTCAATCCCGGTTCTTACTGTCGCCCGAGGATATTTACACTGTAGCAAGAGAGAAAGAAAGAAATCGAGCAATAGAGACAGACAGAGTGATGTGAAAGACCCTTATTTTGATTTTAAAAAACAAATGAAAAAGGAAGAAAACGAGGAGGTTCTGGGTCTATGCGATCTTTGATTTCTTTTGTTTTTTGATATGGGATAAAAAATCTTCAAATTGATCTTTATGATGTGGCATACAGGGTGGTGGCTCAGAAATGTCTGTAACTTTTGAACAAAACTGGATTTCATTATTTTGTTGTAATAGTTCTTGTCCGCAAAATCCGTTAAACTCTTGAAATACAGCGTAAACCTAAGATTGAGAACATCTATACTATGTATATATTTTCGAAATAAAGCATATACATATAACTACTATAAAATGTATCCTGTACGAAAACAATATATCTAAATAAAGTGTTTATGTTGAAAATAGTAACAAAAGGTGACGTGCATCGTAATTCCGGAAGTCAAAATATGTCAGAGTCCTCCTGAGAGGAGCGGTTGGGGGTGACCCCCTTCGGAGAGCAGATCCCATCGTCATCATCGATCCGAGCCCCCGGGGCCACGAAGCATCGGGTCTCCGTGAGTGTGTATGTATGTATGTATGTATGTATGTGCGCGCGTGTGTGTGTGTGTGTGTGTGTGTGTGTGTGTGTGTGTGTGTGTGTGTGTATGTGTCGATGAGATGTGGAGCCCAGAGAGTGCCGAATTTGAATAATCAATCAGTCGAAGCAGGAATTTCCTTCTGCTACGTCGATGCGATCTGTGACTGCTGCTTGCCTGCTCACCCCTTATGTTAGTTTACGTATTCATTCCATGGTTAATTAGGCAATGCAAGACTTGAAAGGCAAGGGTCGCTTGGTGGAAAGGCGATGTCGCGGGGCCCACCATCGGGGACAATTTCAAGCCCTTTTAACCACCGCCCGACAATTAAAGCGCAATTTAGATTGTTATCGGGGCTTTTTTCCGGCTGATGGTGTTTGGTAAAGGGTGCAGAGATAGACGACATGGATTAATTTGTGCAAAACAACCGTGTACGATATTAAATAACAACAATTGTTTTGTTAAATTGTCTTGTTTCGCGTATTGAAAGAAACTAAATATGAAACTGCAAACGTAGCCTTAATATAATATCTGTTCTCTTTTAATTTGATGTAGATTTTAAAAATTATTCCTTTATTGTCAAATATATGGATTTCATGATCCGCCCTGTATTTGGGTATACCGATTATAAAAAGAGATGCCACATATAAAAGCTAAGAATTTATCATCACCCACACGGGAAAGAGCGCTAAGATATATTTGGTCGGCGCCTTTTCACAAAACCAAAAACCACATCGTCGTGGCCCCATTTATTAGCTTAATGACAGGGGGGGCACGAAGCGGCGCCCGTTAGGGCCGGACCGCGGCTACGCCCCTGGCTCACGAGCCTCACGGACGCGAAGACGTTTAACCTTTGACGATGACGAGGACGAGGTTGGTTTTACGAGGAAAAATCGACCCGAGGACCTCGAAGCCGATAATTTTCCTATAAAAGGGGGGCAATTAAGACCCTCACCCTCGCCACGGCGGGTCCCAAAAGACGTAACGTTAGCTACGGCCATTTATTATCATATCCCGAATAATAATAATAACCGGCCGATATGGAAATTGTATGCAAATCCTCGGCCATATGCCCAAGGAAATCGACTATGGGCCCGCCATGGGTTTATCTACTGTTTCAAGTCAACTGATCCTTATTGTGATACTGTATCTTGCCTAAAATACTTTATGATAATTTACGTTGTGAAAGATATACGAATAACTACATCTACAAATCTTTATTTTAAAAATTAGTTGGTTTGCTTTTTGTAAAATTAAAAAATGTTCAAACTTTTGCATTCAGGAAATATAATATAATAAGTTCGTTGCTGTTGACATTTTTGGCGTGCACTCCACAACCCCTTTTGATGGCAAACAAGAGAATAAAAGGTACAGTTTCTCAGACAGTAAAAATCCAAACTTTAGGGAGAATGGTAAAGTGTTTTCTAAGGCAGTTTGGCTAGCATGTCTTTAGACAGCTGAGCAGTGTGAGAACGAGTATTATCATGAAGATGAATGATGTTTATGCAGAATTGTTTACGTCTTAATGTGTAAAAGCTGGTTTAACTTTTTCAAACAATAAGTAAAAATTGATAGTAGCAGGTAACATTAATGGACCTGCTGTCTGTTAAAAACATGATAAAATGACATATTTCTTATCATAAAACCTATGTACAATATATATGTATGTGTATTTCCCCGTAGCCAGAAAATTTCCAGTTGAAGAAACAACTTGTGCATTAAGACTTGATGAAATTTTGTCCATTCCTAACTTTGTAGTCGGTTTTCTTTGATGATGTTGTGAGTGCAAATGTGAATAAAAGTAGGAAAGTTACCCGGAATTATTTCTTATTATTTAAAATGTTTAACAACATGAGTCGCCAAATTATAAATTACATTATCTCTACATGGGTAACCAATAATTCAGATTTAATTTGAACATACCTCGGACTAATCATAAAAACATATAAAAATATACAAAGTGTTTTTAAATAATTGCGAAAGATTTTAGGGGGTTTGAGGTTTTTTTTATGAAAAAAAAGTTAATAAATATCAACACGAAAAAAATACTTGTTAGTATTTTATCGTTTAAATAGCCATTTTCAAGATATTTTTGACATATATGTTATGTACATTTTCGGATCTATGTTTGTAACTTTTCTTGGCGAAAAACGATCAGCGATTAACTCATAAAATGTTTTTCATTTGTTCAAAAATACTCTGTATATAGTATAGAAAAAAAATGAGGAACTAAAATGATGATTTTAACAATATTATTCCCACTTTTGATTTACATTGTTTCAAATATTTATGTCATTTTGCTTTATAAAAAGCCTCCTACAATGTCTTAAAACGTTTCTAAAATCAACAAACCATCGATTTTTTGTAAAAGAATCCGTAAAATGCGGATTGCGTGATTGAATTATCTTTGCGTTTTTTTTTCTGTTGCCTCTTCTTCATTTTCAAGACAATTTTCTAGCGAATTCCATGGCTGTCAATCACCGATTCGGCATGCCTCCGAAAAAAAAAAATTAAAGAAAAGATACTCAAACATGCTAGCGAATCTTATTTAACCATGAATTCACCCCCTCAATGTGAAAAAAAGGTTAATCTCCCTGAGAAACATAATCTTAAAGGAAATATTAGAGAAACACAAACAAATCCTTTATTTATTAAATATTAAGACCCCCAGCAAGTGAACCCACTAAGAAATCAAGCAGCCTGCCCATTCATTCATCATCA
Organism: Hypothenemus hampei; assembly: GCA_013372445.1. NCBI lineage: Eukaryota > Metazoa > Arthropoda > Insecta > Coleoptera > Curculionidae > Hypothenemus > Hypothenemus hampei. The sequence goes on along the minus strand of JABRWK010000079.1, from coordinate 191,888 downwards.
TCATCATCATTATCAACGAGGCCTTAATCGATTCTTCCATCAAGTAACGCACAACATTACCAAAGAAAAATAATTATTTGTTCCAACAATAATCGACTAGAACCAATTCGATTCGATACGCTTCAGCACTACTTAAAAATCGACACTTTTTATATTGGCACCACTGATAAAAACCTTTAAAATAATGCGCTCTCTATCATTTTTTTATATGCACCATTATGGTGCCTTACTAATCTGAAAATTACTACCTCCGCCATCGCACGAGAGCTCTATAATTAAAAAACTTCGATTTTACGGTCACTTTTCGTATTGAAACCGTTAAAATTCGAGCAGTAGTTAATTATTAAGAAATACTGTAATAATTCATAAAGACATTCCTGAAATTGGTTGTTTGTTTTATGACAAATTAATTTTTTTATTGTTTATTTAGTATTTTAGTGTGAATTTCTTTTGATGAACTGCAGTTGATTTACGAAAACTCCTCAATGTTTTTGGTACTATTTAATTACGTAACATTTATCAAGTACGACTGCCAACGGTTGTAGGAGTGGAACGTGCCATTATAACTCCATAAAACTTTTTTTTGGGGCCTATTCGTTTTTTGGAAAAACGTCTTGCCGAGGAAACAATTGCGGCCTGCGTAAGTCGAGTGGGCGATGACGGCTTTCACGTGGGCGTCCCGCAATATGGCTTCCTTAGTAGTCTCGAAGAAAAAAAGAGACAACATGGCGCACAAAGAGGGTAATGCACGGACAACAATGTTGCGATTTATTTTTATTCAACGTTTCCGTTGCTGCTGCTTTTCCTGCTGTTGCTTTTCTTGTTCTCTTTTACTGTCCGCCCATTTGTTGAACACCGCCCTTTCTTTGCCCAGGGGTGTTCGCTTGTACCACTTTTGGTACTTTTTCCATTCCTTGTCCGTCACCGGGTCCAACTGACCCGATACAAATGGTTCGAACAGTTCTTGTTGAGTTAATGGTTTATATTTCAACTGTATGATTCTTCTCGGTGTTAGGACCTACATAAGTTCTTTCATTTGTACAGGTACCTACGAGTCTTAATAAATAACTATTTGGACATTCTTAAATTTTACATTTAGCTATACCAACTGTTACTTTGTTTTAAGAAAAATAATGCGATTTATGATTAATTAAATTAATTATAAAATCACATTGCATTTAAGAAAAGCAACATTTTTCGTTTTTGTTATTAAAATTTATAAAAGCTGCAAAATTTTGTCGCAACTAATTATTTAGATGCTAAAAATATTTGAATAGTTTTCTCAGAATGTTCTAGAAACAAATGGCAGTGCACTTGTTTACAATACGTCAAAGCACAAGCCAGAACTTGTTGATAGTAAGAAGTATTGCATTTGTTTTGTTTTGATTCCAAATATGGATCGTAGCAAAATGTTCATGTTTAGATTTATACGAGAAAGTTATTGTATCCAGTCCGATTGTAAGAGTAAGTTCCATGCCTAAAATTGCTTCTATGTTAAATATCCCAAAATCTAGCATTCAACGTATTCTATAAACATTCAAAAATATACAAAGTGCAAACATCCCTCAAATGCCGACTGAAAGATCCAATATCGTAAGTCAAAGAGACCAAGGATGTTTTGTGAAATTTTGTAAGAACAGATGGAGCACATCAAAAGATATTGCGGCTCTATGTAATAGTGAGAATAGTTTGAATATTTCGAGAAAATGTAGAAAAGAGATCTACATGTGTAGGTTAAAATTTTATGTAATAAAATATATATACTTAATCTTATTCAGAACAAAGAGAAGCGATTGTTAATTTGGGTAAAAATTTGAAATTTTCAACGAAGGAAAACTGGAACAATATCATTTTTAGGGATAAAGCAAAGTTTGACGTTTGGATTGGGGCTTTAAGAAAATTTATAAGACGATCAAGGTCTGAATCCTTTATAAGAACGGTTTATCTCGAATTCTAAATTCCAAAATACGTTATTGTTTGAGGATGCGTCTCAACATATCGAACAAATTATAAATAGACCTTTTATTGCTGGAAGATCTAAAATAATATTAGAAAATAATTTAATTATTTGATAATTAAAATGTATAGAATTATTGCAACCACACAGAAGATTTCTTTTAATTTTCCAACAGAATGACGATGCACTTCGTAGTAGTAGTAGTTTGCCGAAAAGGATATGTCTGCGTTGTCGCGGTTCTCGAATAATTTAGATTTAAACATTATTGAAAACATAAAAAAATATTTAAAGAATCATTCTCAAAATTATTGCCAGAATTTAATCAAACAATTCAGGAAATATGAAATGAAATTGATCTAAATTACCTTTAAAAAGTCTTTTAAACCAATGCCTGCACGCACTCAAACGGTTATCAAAGCTAAAGGCGACATTACGACATAACTAGTGTAAGTGTCAAACTAATTAGTTGCCACTATTAGCTGGAAAAAAAAATTTTAATGAATTTATTTTGTTAAATTTTAAATGTTATACATGCTAATCGAATATATGTAATAGTTTTCTAAAAATATTTTGTTCTCTTTTAAATTTTACTGCTTTTTTGTAAAAAACAATATGCGCCCAAACAATTAATTATTAGGACTCGTATATTAGCAAATAAATATCTTACACTGTTAACAATATGCTGAATGACAGGATATGGTTGACAGATAGTGACTGTGGCTAAACTAGTGAAATTGAAATCACGATCAATTCCATGGTAAGGTCTGAGAAGATTTCGCCACCAAGAAAACACACTGCCATAATCTGGTCTGATGATTTTAGATTAGTATTTCAGTAAATACCATACTATACCTGAGCTATATACCTGGGAATAAGAATAAATTTGTCAAAGGCCTTTTTTAGCTTTCCACCTTGAGCTAACCAGGGAGAGTGCGTTATTCCCAATACCAACACTCTATCCTGAGGTTGGATTGTCTTCACAATGCCTTTGATTAATTTTTTACCAACCCGCTTAGGATCCATTTCCTTTTCATCTTTAGGAACTTTTTTGTAGAAAATTCGTTCTGCTTTATCAAAAAATATCACCGATGGTTGCAGGATTTTTGATAGTTTGGTTACCAAATGAATTAACATGGTCATTCCCTAGTAAATGTAGTTGTTATAAAGGCAAGCTTGTAATGTTACACACCTTTTTTCCTGGATAAATCTGTGCTGTAACCTCTGGTGATAAGTCAAAGAGAACACATCGCGTGTGATTGAAAATAGCATTAGCCAACAGGTGAATGCCGCTCTGTCTAGGACCGACAATCAACACTGATCTAAGGAAAATTTATCAAACCACTATTAAAAGTTGTCTATCGTTCACCTGGGTTTCTTCATAGTTTCTACTCCTAGAGGCTGAATACAATTAAGCGTAATAGCTTGTCGGACGTCTAAAATAGCAGCTGGTGGATCAAAGTCCAATGCTCTAAGTTCGGTGTTCTTGTAACTAAAATCTCCCAAAAACTCATCGAGACGCGCATTCGGATATTGACGTATAACTCCATTATTGATCAACTCTTGAAAAAGATCTTCTAACATACGATCCTTAGTTATGTCTTTTTTTCCTTTCTTTTTCTTTTTACGTTTCTTCTTTTTCTTTTTCTTCTTGTATTTTTTATGCTTATCCTTAGCAAGAGCCCGCTCTAACAGTTCCAGTTCAAGTCTACGAGAACTGATTGAACAAATGTTACATTACATATAATATGTTTTATTACCTCATCAATTCATCCGCTTGTTTACGCACTTCCAATTGTGTCTCATAACAGAACTGTTCAGTAATTATATCCATGTAATGTTTTTCCTCTGGATTATCAAAGTCATTACGGTCGTTCCAAATTTTCTTAAACTCTTCCTCTCCAAGATCTCTTAGGGCTTTAGACATTGTATTACCGTACTCAAACTCGAAATCTCCGGGTTTCTTTTTCTTCTTCTTTTTTTTAGCCTCAGCTTCTTTACGTTTTTTCTCAGCTTCTTTCTTTCTTTTCTCTGCTTCCAATTTTTGCTTTCGTTCTTTCTCTTTTTTCGCTTTCAATTTTGCTTGACCACCAGCTTTGACTTTTTCTCTACGTTTTCTTTCATATTCTTCCAGATATTCTAATGGAGTCATGGTTTCTCCTCGCACGACCAAAATCGTACCACCTTTCTCCTCTGGAGGGTATTTGTCGAAAGTTTTCGCTTCAATGTACCAGCGATGAAACCATTCTCTAATCTCGTCTTCGATATCTTCAAGAAGTCCTGGTGCTACCACTCGAAATATCCTTGTTTTTTCGCTTCTCATAGCTTGAATATATTCACGAATTCTTTCATCCCTATAATCTCGTCTTTTTTGCAAGTTCGCTTCGAAAATTTCAAAGTCTTTTGTGGACCGCCAACTCGGTTCCGTCATTCCAATTAGTAATCTTCGTTGACGTTCACGAAACTTCAAATCTTCTCGCTCTCTGTATCCTTTCCAAATTTTTTGGATTTGGACAGCTTCCTTGTTGGTAATTTCCAAAATAGAGGGTTTTTCATCTTTTTTAGCTACTGCTTGCCGTAAAGCTTTATTACGTTCAACTCTAATGTTGACCTCGAGACAGTATGTTCGAGCTTGACGAGCCCGCTCAGCTGTCTGAATACACTTTAAAGCCTGTATAAGTCGTTCCTCTATTTCAGTTTCCTTTCGTACTTCTTCTGGTATGAATTCGGGTTCAATAACTAATACTTGGGATTTTTGTGGTTTTGGTTTAGTTCTTTTCTTTTTAGATTTATTTTCGGCATCGTCTTGATCTTCTTCAACTGGTTTATCTTCAGGGCGTTTTTCCTCATTGGTATTCTGTGTTTCTGCATTTCCTTCAAGTTTTGTAGATTCAACCGTGAAAATCACTGATCTGGGTCCAGGAATGTCGATTTGAAGTTTAGACTGACCCAAAACTTCCGTTAGGTGAGGAGGTTCAAAAATTTTTTCACCATTCTGAAATATTGCTTAATCCGCATAAAGACTTCATTTAAAAATAATGCTATACTTACCTTGACTCTTTGCACCAAATCCTCTACATCCACAGGCCTATGGTGGAAGAGGCAAGGATGAAGAATCTCAATATCATAGGGTACCAGCTTGAGTTCCACTAAGGAACCATCGATGTAATGGAACTCCGATAAGCTAATTTTTCGAAGCTCTACATTTAACTCATTCAAGCGAATACAAGCAGAGTCTACAAGTTTTTTGACAGATAATCGTTTTTGTGGATGCGCCATCTGATCTACACAAGCACATAAATCTTGCACCAACATTGAGTATTTGGTATAGAGACCTCCTATGAGATTGTTAGCCAAATTACGATCATTAATGGGTTTAAATTTCTTTCTTATAGCTTCATCTCGGTTGTTTAAGTCTTCTAAATTTTTTTTAGATTTTATCCACCATGTTGTGTAATACTCGAAAGACATGTTATATTTTGTTACACTAGAATTTGATTTGAAATGTGGAAATGACAATTTTATGACAGTTTAACTGGGTTCTGGTGGGCTACATCATGATATCTCGGGTACAACGGTCATTTCTTCTTTTTCGTTTTCTGGCCGGCAGGTATGCATGGTTCTGCACGCCCACACCACGAACGAATGTTATAATTTCGATCACAGTGGTCACGAAAGGTGCTCTTTTAAAAAACATTATGCTAATCGTAAGAATTAAGTAAGTATACAGGGTTAAAAAAAAGTGTTTTTGGGATAGCCTGGCACATGAAAGAGAAAACACATTACTTTGTAATCATAAGTAAGATATAGTAGATATGGGTACTTTTATTATACAATTTATTACCTACTCAATTGAAAATTTTAAATGCATTATCTGCTAAAGAAAAGACGTAAAGTTTAAATGGTGTTAAACTCTGTACGATCTTTGACCAACTGTTATATCTTGGGGCGTCCATAGGCCGCCCTAACCAATCGAGATTCACCTCCTACTGCGTTGGCTTGTGCCAAACGGTTTCTACTTTTTCTGAGATCAAGGGTACGCCTAATTTTTAAAACAAACATTGCCCTAAGGCTCATCCACCACAAACTGTGCCGCCAATAGAATATATTTCAATAAATAAATAAATGACGGATTTCATAATGGGCAAGTTGATTTATATACTTACGAGCGATGTTGCCAATTCGATTAAGCAGCCTTAGAACGGTATAGATTTCCTCCACCTTCAGCCCAAGGGGGAGGTGCCAAAGCGCAGGTCTGGCCAATGGCCACGGGCCTTCGCCCCCTCCGGCAAAGGCCAGGAGGGGGACCGATGGGATCCTCTCTCTCTCCCTCTTTTATCCTGCCCCGGCCGCAGTTTAGTTGGGAAGCCCTGAGGACTCGTGCGCGTCTTTCGTTTAAGAATAAGCAAGGAAAAATCGAAACAGGCTTTGGAAAGTTAATTTAGAAGAAGGAAATATGGCGGGAATCGTTGACGACTGGCAATTGNATTGCGAAAACTATGATATCAAAAAAGCTATTTATGCATCTTTCTATCTGTTTTAGTTATTGAAAAAGCATTTTTAGAATTTGGAAAATAGGCAAAATAGTTAAAATATTTATATTTTCTCAGGTGAAATTTTTCTTGTTTTTCACTATGGAATTAGCTACTTTTTATAAAGCTTGACGCTCTAGTTCGAAAACGAATCATTTTCATTCAGTTCAACCATATAGCCAAAAAAATTGACTTTTAAGGCAATCACAATTAGAATTTTTGGTAAAAGTTACGTTAAACGACGATAGAAATACATATTCCTAAATGGGCCAAATATGCGTATTTTATAAAGTCGACTTTACGCAGTTCATAAGGCTCAAAAAAATAAAAACGTTATAAAATATGTTCTCAGATTTAAATTAACTACGTCCATAAATTACATGGACTCGGACGATTAAAATCCTTATTAAATAAAATGAAGATTTCAAATATACATCTCGTAAATGGTGACTTCTAGCATAATTAATAAGGTAAGTACACCTTTTTTATTTAAAAATCATAAATAAACATATAATTTAAACAAAAAAAAACATTTACTGACGTACTAAAACGTCAAAGATCCTGAAACGTTATTGGAAGTACCATAAATAGCCAATTTTCGATGAGTAACAAATAAATTAGTAATTTATTTAAATTTTTTGTGTAAAAAAACCGTAATTATCAATTTTCATTCGATTATTTGTGCAGAGTTATTAAAAAAATATATTTCAATTATTAACTGTTTATTAATCTCAGTTATTAATTTTTAATAATTATAACATAAATATCAATGGTGAATCCTATTATTTTTTTATGAAGAACCCGTCATTGTTCCGAATCTTATTGCTAAAAATTTTTAATGTGCCAAACAAGCTGCTTTTGCATTCAAATTTCTATCTACAGGGTGGAAGAAGTTTAACTGCCTTAATTTTAATGGCAGTTTCCTAATAAAATTCTGAGCAGAAAATCTATATAATATCTTTTTCAAAAATACCCCAAATTTTAACTACACCCCCAAACGTCTGACCAATAGGAACGGTTTCTGATTGATTTTTATCAATTGATATTCTGAGAGTTCGCAGCAAACTTCCCTATTGGTTAATTCAAATAAAAAATCGTTTTAAAAATCGAATTAAAAAAACATGTTTATGATTTCCTGCTCAAAATTTTGTCAGGAATCTGCCATTAAAATTATGGCAGTTCAATTTCTTTCACCCTGTATAATAGTCTTCGAAGAAATGGGAATTAACACTGTAGAAGTTAAATTTTAAAAAATTATAAAAATTTTACACTTTTAATTCTAATTAAATTAAGCTCATTAATACAGATTTTAATCCCATTTGAATACTGTAAACCGTATTTCTTTTAGTTTTCGAGAAAAATATTTTTGAAAGTTAAGAAAATCGCAAATTGCATGTTTCTGTTAGATTATAGAATCGATTTTCTCGAAAACTAATTGGAGTCGCGCCTAGAAACCAATACAGGTTTATGCATTCCGATATGTTGAACAAGCTGGTTTTGGATTTAAACTTCTGTCTATTAAATTTTTTGAAAAAATAGTAATTGAAATTTTAAAACTGTACATTCTGATAGAGATTTTGATGTCAATTCGAATACCATGAACTGCAGCTTCTTTTTTCATTTAGTTTTCGATAAAATCATTTTTGAAATTTGGATAATTTGAAAAATATTAAAATTTTCTTTGGTTAAATAAAGTTTTTCTCATTTTTCCATTTACAATGGTGATTGAATCTATCCACCTCAAAGAAATTGATCGATTGTTATTACCTCAAAATATTCTTTATACTGATAAGGACAAATACGTAAAATATTTTCGAAATCCAATCATTGAGTTTTGAAGAAAATTGGAAAATATGAAATTGTGTCGCATTAAGATAAGAACTAATTAGGCGAAATTCTTAAAACGAAGCTTTCATAAACACAAAATGGCAATACTGCAGAGAAATGTCGTTAGCGTCATGGGCATTTCATTTCGTCCACTTATGTACTGTCTGATTTTCAGCTTTCAAGTATGAGAAGATTAATAAACACTAAAAGACAGTTCCTCGCTCGTGCTCTTCGTTAAATTGAAATTTACCGTTGTAGAAATTTTTTTGAATTTATTTTAGAAAACACTCTTTTATTGCCTATTGTATTAATGTCTAGCTTATGAGTGTATGAGGTTATTCGTTAAATTCTAGTCATCTGTGATATGTATCTTCATACACTAAGTTTTCGACAGTTTTTAATTTTTGACTCAAACGCGACCGTTTATTTGAAAGAAAAGAAAAAATTCGTAAATCATTTTTTACGCTCTTATATACGGTAATATTTTTTTCTTAAAAATAAGTGGATCTATTCGGTTCGTCTCATAGACTTTGATTTATTGATTTAAAAGAGACCTCTTTTTCAAAATATCTAATAAAAATTTGACACTACCAACCAACTAACTTATTTTTCAAAATTAAAAATATTCACGGATATACGTCACTGACAAATGTTATTTTGATTGGAAATATAGGTTTTTATGGGATTCTCATATGTTTTATGGCCTGTAATTTGCAGATTTGCGTTTTTAGTACAAACGTTAAAGCCAAATAGATACGTTTCATCTCTTGAACGCAACAACATTGTCAATTAAATGTCATGAAAAATTGATAAGTGTCGTTGGTTTCGGCAATTTTTCAATTTTCAACAATCTAATTGATTCTAATCGAAATGTCTGATAACTGAAAAGACACCGTTGAAATCACATTTTCAACACTTTAAATTTCTAACGCCTCTAAAAGACCGCATACAGGGCTCAATTGGTCTGCGTAAAGGTTATGGACCACAGATTGTATTTGTCTAAAATAAAACTTACGAATCAATTAAGATATATGAAAAAAAAGTTTGTAAAAAATTATTATGCTACAAAAACCATTTGTTTATGACGTTTAGAGCATTTCATTCGATTCCTTTTATTAACAGTATCATAAAGTGTCTGAAAATATCTTTTTTCTAAGAATATTGCCGTTCTTCTAATTTTTTCAGCTTAGTACAGATTGAGTTCGATGTTCTCACTCATTCTCGCTTCTGATTTGCGTTCACGAATTTGGGAATCCATTTCGCAAAAAGATGTTTCATGAGATCTCTCGTGTGTTGGCCATACATTTTAATCCAATTCAACGGTCTAATAGCATTAAATTATGGTTCGAATCGATATTTTCTGAAGTTGACACTGCTACGGGTCATCCAGACGCCTTGAATGGCAAATTTTCTTCTTTTAAAAAATGGTACTCAATCTCTCACAGTGAATGAAATGAGAAAAAATATCCACCATATCCTTATACGTAGGTCTATTTACATTGAGCTTAGAGGTTAATATATATTTATACTCAATAAAATGTATTTATAACTTTCCAAAATAATCTACTCTGCAATCAGTATATTTTTCTAGACGCTTAAGCTATTGCAAGAAACAATTTTATATGTTTTATGGAGTCAGGTTTTTCACTGGTTTTTAAATGCGCCGACAGCTTCTTTCGCATCGTGAAACGAACGCCACATAATTTATAATTTATTTTAAAAAATAAATAAAATTCGATAGTCGCTAAATTCAAAGTATACAGAGGATGATTCATTTATGCAATATTTTGATCACTTAAGTATTCAATTGTTTGAGCAGGTAGCTGTGAGCTGGCGCATTGTTCTTGTGCAATAGGATTTTTTTTGATCGATTTTCACGATCACTTCCAAAGGTTTTTGACAAACAAATTGCAGTATATTAATATCAGTCGGAGTTAAAAGAAAATTTAAAAATATCCCTTAAATCCAAAAAATGTCCCGCTCATCTTTTCATTGCGATTTTTTTCACGAACCAGTTTTGCGTCATACCCGTAGTTGTTGCCTTTTTTTTTAATATTGTAGCAATACATACATATGTATTGCTACAATCGTCACTTGTTACAACATAATGGACCAAATGAGAAACGATTAAAACGATTTAGAGAAAACCGACACTACTCAACTTGTGCGGTATCCAGCCAGTCTTAAGGATTAGTATAGATAAGATAGTAGAATTCTGATGATGCTCTTCTTCAATGACTTACCGAATTACTTTAATGTTTTCTTCAGTAACGACAGTTTTTGATTTAAAAAAACAGAAAAAAAAGAAAGAAACACATTCACGTTGAAATTTGTTGTATCACTGTCTTATGGTAACTAAAAAATATAAATTTCTTCCAAGTATATGAGCAATTTTATCCACATATTTTTTACCTAATCCATACTATAAATTGTAAAAATCATTACATGTTAATACTCTTAATTTATTTTCATGATTTTTTAAGTAGTACCACTTTTTAAACAATTGTATTTTATATGTTATAAAGATATGTCACATGTAAATTTAAGTCAAAACGTCATAATACATTAGTTAGGCTCATCAGAAAAAGAACAACCCACATAAGTCCATACAACTCTAAAATCAAATCAATTTTATTGTATTACATTCGATTTTAATGCAACGTTACCATAGGTCCGATGCCCCATCTCGAATAAATTAACGTAAATAAAGGTAATTTCTCTTCGGGATGGAATGCGCATAAAAAAACCAAGACCTAGTGGAATGTGGCCAATTATACCTTCGACCCACCATCATAATAATCACCGTCGTCGGCGCGTAAAACAGGTGTTCTCGTTCCGCATTGATTGCCTCTAATTGGTCCAAAATCACTCGTTTTACGTCATTAACGAATGCTTTGCGTTTTTAATTGATCAAACTCCCCCTCTTATGAAAAAGTACCCTTTCGAATCTAATTTTTAATATAGAATAAAAATTAAATTTATTTATTGAAAAAAATCTCGAGCGCCATCTGTTAGGAATACTTCTACCGTCCGTGGTAGATGTCAGATCGCTCACCGCAAACTTGGAGTATTCGTCGCTAGATGTCTATGGTGCCACATGTTGCTGGACCATTTGGAAAGATCCCTTTAGGGGCGTTAATTGGCTTGTTACTCACCAGCGGCATACCGAAGTGGGCAAAAGATGAAATGGGGCCTCCCGTTGAGGCAACAACAACCGCATTCTAGGGCGCATTTTAATGAATTTCATATTTGAGGCACCCAATAGAGGTATTGTTGTTTAGTTTCATGAAAAAAAAAAACGTGCTTGAGAGGCATTCGTAAAGAGCAAAAAGGCAAAACTTCTAGAGCTTTAGATTTCTCTTAAAACCTTAATAAAGAATTTCATAAGACTTATAAAATGTTAATAACTAACTGAAGAAATAAAGATAATTACGTACACATAACTAGTGCTACAAATCTGGTAATTTATTGGCAACGCCACTGATTGTATAGCCTTTGGAGGTGTCTAAATAAAATGAAGAAACAATAATATTTGCCGAACATATAGTATAATAGGTTTACAAATTTTTAATCAGAATTCTCATTTTTGTTTTATCTATTTCAATGAAATCCTGGTTCTTTATTTGAATAAATCTCTAAGCCACTGGTCTTTCTCTTCATCACTTAATCGAAAAAATTGTTTATTGATCTCTTTTATTGGCACTTTCAAGTATTGTTGACCAAAATATGTTAATCATTATCATTAGTAATACACAGGTATATTTAATTCAAAGATTTTTATATCTGTATTTTCGTTTCAACGCGTGGTATAATGCAATTTTACGATGGCCTAATGGCTTTTCTTTATTTTATGATCCGTAGAATTCCCAATATACATATTGATGAGTTATTATCGCTTTTGTGGTAGTGTTTCAAAACCACTGTCGCGTTTCTTTAATATTTTTTTTGAAATTATATATTTACGACTGAAAAAAATCGGACGTTAAAAGACCTATCATGGGTCACCCAATGGTTCAACAACCTGCCGGCCGAATCTTCCGATCCTTTGACCCACATATCGAAGATTTTCTGTGTTGTCCGACCAACCACAGCCTATAACAGTACCCATTCGGTATGATACATGAACGCATTCCTCATTTTCTTCTTCTGTTTCCTCATCCTCTTTATCAAGTCAACGTTGCCACCACTGACTATGATGAGCAATTGTTTTGGCTTTTTTACTACCGTGACAGTATACCGTCTTATCGTTGACGTCCTTTTTCTGTCAAACGGAAATTAGAACATGGATCCAGGCAGGCCATTTTTACCGATAACAATTGAATAGATCGACCCCCTTGTAATATTTCATGTTCGAACGTTCGATCAAAGCTCCTTGTAGCGGATTAAAAACGCGCTCGTCTTGCGTCAATGAAATTTAAACTAATACCGCAACAGATGTGTTATACGAGTTGTTCCAATCGGGTTCCATCCCCATGGTACCACCAGAAAATTTCATTAAAACAAAGTCGATCACGGATGATAAAGGATATTGTGATACAAATTACGCAAAACAAAAGAAGATTTTACTGCATTTTAGGTATTACATTTATTACTGTCGAAAGTAAGGGCTCTTGTGCTAAATAGAACCATGTGTATTACGTAATTAATTATGTTGACCATGAAGAGAGAAAAAAAGGTTGTTGTTGGTTCTCCTCCCAATATCGACAGGTAGTCGTAGTAGGCAGGTAGTACCACGTTTTGCGGGTCCCTCTCTCTCCCCCCTGGTACCACTGCCAGCGGCAAGTTGGTCTTGGTTGTCTCAGTTCGCCCGAAGCCTTCTTGATTCTCGTTTCGCAGTTACAGCAACACCTCGGGTTCTTCAGTACCGCCCTCTGTGAATTGTCGCGAGTATTTTCACCCCAGTATAAAATCTTCGATGTGCAATGACTTGAAAAGAAAACAATTGCGCATAAGCGAATCATAGACCAAAGACAGAAAAATATCAGTGCCGTACCAACAATAATATCTTGAATAGAATGGACAATCCTGATTCGCCTGATTCGTTGGCGAGCGATCAGCTGACAGTAGATTTACTTAGTCCATCGTCCAAACGGCGCAGGCTCGTCATTGTTAATGACGTGGATGACAGGCGGGATGATAGTACTCCGAGTGACGTCACGAAAAATAACAACAATGACGTCGGATTCGTATTAATGAATGAGGATCAGGAAGCGCAAGAAAATGGTCATGACGATGACGACGAGGTAAGGGACAGCCTGTTTTTGAATTCTGACAAATTACCTAAGGGTGCTATAACTTGATTACCTACTAGAAGGGTTATCGAAATTCAATTATATCAATTAGAATAGTAGACTATGATTGGTGGCGTTAAAAATTGTACATGAAATAACAGCAGATATATTTTATACTACATAGGATACTATTAAACGGGTATCCTCAAACGCGCGATCATCGATTAAAGGTAGGTACACAAGAAACGCGAAAACTGATGAATAGTAAATAATAATTATTAACCGGTTTTTAAGGGACTACTGTAAGATTTTTGCAAGAAAATTATTATTGGTTGGTACCACGGTAGTTGAATTAGCGCCGCGTGAGTAGGTAATCGTACGGTACCCGCCCCTCATCACGGGTACGTGCTTTCAATTAACGCCCGTTCAATGCTGATAATGATAGCCGGGTGGTACCTTCTTTTACGGATACTTCTACTGTGGTACGCCGCTGGTTTCGAGGCCAGGGGCAAATCAGCCTCTCGCCCGGAGCGCTTTGGAATGCCGTCAGGCAAGTGCACGGCCGAGGTGCGGCCTGGGGGCCCCGCTTTGTGTCGTCTTCACCAGAAGGCGAAATCGCCATCATCATCATCATCATCATAGGCGAAGTGGTTTCAGAGCAATTTTGGGTGGTCAAATAGAAATCGTCCTATGGTATCATGGAAATAAAGAGAAGAGAGATCTGGTCTTGCAAAAGAACGTTTGAATACACTATCCAAGCGTAATTCTGTCATTGACGACAGCATGGGATTAATTATAGTTTGGTTAAATTATAGATAATCACGATAGTATTGATTGATTATTAAAGGAAGTTAATTAAAAAGACTTTCTTATTCTTTTAGAAAAGTTCAGGTTTTTAGAAACTGAATACCTGTTTATCATTTATAAAAAAATATCAGAATTATAAAAATTGTGCAGCTAATTGCAAGCTGTACAAATATTTTTCAATATTTTACAGGGTGTTTTTTCATTAATTAATGTCAAATATTATAAAGAATGTTTGTTTGAGTAATTTTAAGAAGGAAAGTTCGTATAAACAGGCTCTTGGTTAAAAACGTTTCTATTTGAAAATGTTTTTTTGAAATCCTGTTCACTTGCTATCCTGTATACAGGTTATTTCTTAACGCCATGTCATTAATAAAATTATGCGAACATCGCATAGGTTCCAAAGAAACTAATTTCAAACAAGTAAAAAGGAAAAAAAAGAAATGAAAGCCTAAGTTCGTACATCATAAAAACGATTACTCTTTTGTTTCATCTTGTATTTAAGGTGTGTTGATGTTGAAGCGAACTTTCATCCGCAGAGGCCCTGCTGGCAAGGCGTACCCAATGAAAATAGACGTTCATCGACGTTTCGCAAAGATATTATTGATCAATTTTAGATAAGCCCACACGAAAAAAATCACTTTAAACAAACGAATTATGAAGCTTTTTTCTGGCCGATGCAGGTGTCATGAAAGAACCACCGTCATTTATATTTTTTATACACGGGTTCTTGCGCTAATTAGTATTTTAAATGTGGTATTGAAGCGGCTGATCGATCTTTAATAAAAAAACAAACGGTAAATCAACGCTTGAGGATTTGATGAAAAAAATAGTCGGGTTGCGAGTTCGAATAAAATCTGAATAAAACGCAGCATCCGGATTCTCCTGACCCGGCCCCCATTGAACAGGTGTCCCACTTGAGAACGGGTCGTGCGTCGCCGACCGCGATGACCGATGAGTTCATCCTCTAATAAATCGATGCCGTCTTGTTGTCACTTTTACCAATCAAAAAAATGGGCGGCGCTGAGAACTCACGACTATCGTTTTTTTCTTAAGTAACAATTGACTAACGGTAATTACAGGGTGTCTACGTGGAAGATGAATAGGTATCAGGATCTTAGGGATGTTCTAAATAAAGCATGCGCATGTTTTTGTCGCAGGTTTATTAATAATAGATACGAGGATTGTTCAATGGAAAGTCGTTTTCTTTACTTAGCTAAGACTTTGTTGCCTTGACAATTTTAATCATATATTGATATGATTTGTTAATCATTAGGGAAGCATGTGGGTTAAATAGATTCTCAGTTTTCTCTTTTTTAAATGCTGGGAAAAGGTAAAAAAAATTCAAGAATTCGTCCAGCGAAGGAAAATCGTATAACATCTACCTTACCTTTTGGACTTGTGATTGCCATGTTTCAGTATTATTAAAAACAGAGAAGATTTTTTGTGTGAGTGTTCTGCAGTAAGGAATAGGTCTCGCAAAACAGTTTTAAGAATTTCACCAACAGGGAATTTCTCAAATTACTCAACAAGTTTCCGTTAAAATCGTTCAATAAAAATACTTTACATTCTTTAGCCCTTTTTCAGGAAACCAACCTCCATGGATGTAATAAGCCAAAGCTTATTATCTTTTATTGTTGGCTATATTCCAATCCAAATTCTATCTATCGTGTCATGTGCCATCGTCAAGTAAACTCGTTTGTAATTTGTGTACGCATATTGCCATTTCTTGTCGAAGAGAATGCGAAGAACAAAAATTACATAACGAAATAAGAATGTAAATAGCTCATAAAATTCCCTTTCTAATTATTACCTAATGCTTATCGTTTTTCTTTAAATTTTCCGAAAAATCAGTAATGAAATGTCCTATTGAGACAAGAGGGTCGCAATGTGATGACAACCAAAAAGCATGAAATTGAATAAATTGTCATTTCCTTTGAAAATCCCATTGGCCATGGTAATTGGCCGACTTGGGGGAGTCGCCCTTGTCCAGGAAATACGCTATTTGCAAGGTAATTGAGGGGGAAAAATAAGGCGTGCACGTGAAGAAAATGTAAAGAAAAAAAGTCAATTGGTAGCGAGTCGGGCCAGTTAATCGGACCGGTAATGAATGGCGTTCGGGTGTTTTCGGCCACGTGTCGACGCCAACGTTGATGGCCGCGCGTTGATTGAGGAAGAAGAAGCGTTCAGATTTTCGCGCGACGAGGTCTAGTGCCCTTGGCGTGTGTGACGTACGTGTGCGTGTGTATTTCATTATTCTTTTGTCACATTTTGCGATAAAAGTGAATCGCGTTTGTGCTGCCAACCGCATAAACAAATGCACCCGTTTAATATCCATCTGGTTTCTTAACGCGAAGGTACAAAGGTGTATGTCAAAAAGAAAATTAAGCAATTTTTAAATAAATTTATTCCGTTTTGACTTCTTAAAGGTGAAATATGTTTTTCTTTCATAGACAAAAACACTGAAATGTATAAATATTCAGGTATTAATGAGAACTGAAGTGTCAATGTTAACCAAAATAAAAACGTGCTACTTCTCTTTTGACGAAATCCTAATTGAACTGTCCTTCGGTTCCACGTCCGAAAAAAAAACCTCAATAACAATCAAGTCACCGCTGTAAAACAAAGTTAATTACTTTTTATCCAATACTAATTTTGTTTGGGGTAAAATAATATATTCAATTTGAAGCCTCCTCGATTTATTTATTATTATATGTTTTTTTATTCATTTAGTAATTTTTTTATTATTTCTATTTCAGGATCGATTGACGGCGGCCGGCGGTCACGGGTCGCTGGCATTGAGCGGCGGTTCGCCCGGTTACGGAGCGGGTGGATCCAGCACCGGTAGTCGCGGGGCGGCAACCGCCAGTAGCCTTCATCACGCCGCTATGCAACACGCTCAATTACCACAACCGGATTTTCAGCCGCCCTATTTCCCTCCTCCATTTCATCATGCCGCTCCAACCAGTCCACCGCCTCAGCAACATTTGGAATACCTGACCGATCCGTATGGGGGATTGTCGGGGTTGCATCACTATAACCAACTCGGTTTAAGACGAGATACCGATCCAAATCATGCTCATGTCGTAAGTGATATTGTTTTATAGGGAGTGGGAAATTGGGATTGACAGAGGGCTGGAAGGGGATGAGAGTAGTTTTATCGGGATCCGGATATCCTGAATTCCTGGCGACGTCGCAACTATCACAGGAATTTGATGCTGCCGCTTTAAGGCCTCGTATAGATCACCCGTAATAAGTTAACGGAAAGAACTTCAAGAGGGAGTCCGTATAAGTTTTAAAATTGTTTGT
Source organism: Hypothenemus hampei (assembly GCA_013372445.1). NCBI lineage: Eukaryota > Metazoa > Arthropoda > Insecta > Coleoptera > Curculionidae > Hypothenemus > Hypothenemus hampei. The sequence goes on along the minus strand of JABRWK010000079.1, from coordinate 174,231 downwards.
CACTTAAAAGTAAAATAAAACACTTTTTTCTTTACCAATATGAGGTACAACAAGTGAAATGCTTACAAAAGTGACAAGAATTATTAGAATTAGAATTATTGCTTTTTCAAATGAGCTTTAAAAATTATGTAATGAGTTCTCTAATGCTCATTTGATCATCAGCGGGGCTCCTGTAGAACAGGTTTCTTCTTTGAAGTACGTTGGAATCAAAATCAATGCGGTCATAAAAAAAGAGATAAGAGGCAAGCCAAACAAGGAGATATACATATAGTATAAGTATTATATATGTATGAAAAAGTATTTTACATCATCAGAAATAAGGAGATTTTTGAATAGTCAAATTTTCAAAATAGATACAGATTATATCGTCGTATGTTTGTAGACAGTTACAGTGGTGGTCAATAAAATGACACACCCATACTTACAGGCCGGACGGTATAACTCCATTTGTACGTCACAATTTAATCAATTCGTTACCATAGCTATTTTTTTAAATTCTTTAAAGTTATTGGGCCGAAAAATACACTGATGCCAATAATTTTTCTACTTTGACAGTTAAAATTAAATTTGATCTTTCTTTCTCATTTGTAGGATTAATTTTTGTTAATTTTGTTAAATAGGATTTTAATTTCAACAAAAAGTTTGTTCTTTTTAGAACAAATTAGTCTGTGGTATATTTTTTATTTTGAGTAATTGACGGAATTTCAAATTTTTTCTATTCCAATGTTAAATAGCAGCAAGCAATAGTCGAATTAGGCTTATTTTAACATAACTGAATCTTATGTAATGTAATTAAGATATATATATATATATATATATATATAAGGCAGTGTGATTGTTGATAGTTGTAATGTACAACCAACAAGTTATACGGTCCGACTTATACATATGTACTACGTTAAGTTAGGTACATCTAGGTAGTTGAACATTTTTGAAATAATAGGCAAAATACTTAATAAATACATAATCTAAATCGCTGATTCCACGACAATAATAGAATAGAATAAAAAACAATTGACATAAATATTGGATAACAAAAATATAGTTACATTTAGCCTAAAGATCAATGTATACTTTTCTCTTTATTACTCTACTGAAATCGTACGGAGAGTGAATCATTAATCTTCCGAGCCTTATATTCTTATACTATGTATTATCTCACATTTTGCCGTGTTCCACCTGCGAGTTATTAAAAAATCGTTTGATATGTAGTGGCTGAAATTACAATATTAAACATCGTGTTTCAAAAAATATTTGTTTATGTTTAACTACACTGTTTCGGTAAATTCTTTGACCACTAATGCATTAGTAGAATTTCCACATTATATATGAATACCGCATTAACAGCGAGTAAAGCAACTAATTAGCACTCTTGCCGTTTTCATTTTAGGGTCAGTTGGGGCACGGTGCCAGTTTTCCCTATAGCACGACCGGAGGTGGCCGGCCCGATTACACAGGGATCCCGCAAAGACACGACGACCCCCTATCGCTTCACCAGGCTCTGGGACAAGCCGTCGAAGACGCTCAAGCGGGCATCGACGACAACACCGGTTTCATTACGGACCTGCCTCTACTCAAAGGTTGGTATTTTTTTTTGTATTTCTGCGCCCCTCGAAATGCAACAAAAAAAAAGAAACAACTCCCCAGGTGGCGCGTGAAGGGCTAATTAGGCGTTGTTTATGGGCGGGGCTTTACATCTGTCCTTTCGGTTAAAGGGGAGCGATATAATAAGCAATATATTAAAATGTTTATTAAATTCTATTTTGAGGTATATTAGTGCCTCAAGCTCCTTCCTAGAAGTTGATTCCTTGTTGTTTTCAAGGCCATTGGCGACTTTTCTACCCTCAAAAAAATAGATTAACATGTTATATGTTTACTGACGTAATTTGCAGATTAAGTCTTTAATTTCTTCCAAATAGGCTAACCATTTCACTGCCTTCTTATATCAAATTGTTGGTGTGGACTTTTAACAACATATTATAGGTTTTCTTGAAAATATTCTACGTATTCAAATTTACTCGGACGTCCTGGGCAGCTTTTCAATAGACGTTTGGTCACGCTTCAGTTCATTGAATCAATATCTGAAGGTAGTTGTCGAACTACTCAATAAATTTATCTAATATTCTAACTGGCGTCATTCAAAAGATGCTGTTCAACTCAACCTGATAGGTATACAGCCCAAGCCATTGACATCAACTGTCATTGAACACACGTTCTAATCAAATAGCCCTCGTATTATTAAATTGAAATATATTCAGGATGTCCACATAAGTTTCGCTCGTCCTGTTAACTTAGGATGGAGAATGAAATTATAAGACGAAAAACCCTTTGCCATTTTTGCACCTGATGAAATTAATTAAAGTGACCAATTAGATGACCAATCAGGCGCTTAAATAGATTAAAAGTGGTAGAGAGAGTAGTGGCGGAAAGGCAGTATTGAGTATTGCAAAAAGTTTTACTCTCTCTATCATGTTTAATCTATTTAAGCCCGCACCTGATTGGTTGCTTTAATTAATTAATAACTAATTAACGTAGGGAAAGGACTTTTCGTCTAAGAATTTTATCCTGTATCCCAAGTTAACAATTGATGGGACTTATGGGACACCCTGTAATTTACTTATCTGATGTGAATAATATAACGATTAATTTCAGGTATGAAAGGTGGGAAGGATCATACAGGAGGCGGTGCAATGGTATCTCCTAGTGACGTATTTTGTTCAGTTCCTGGACGATTATCTTTGTTATCGTCAACTTCAAAATACAAGGTAAAATTTACGAAAAAAGTCTTACCTATTTTTTTTTTAAATTCATCTAATGTTTGCTTTGTAAACCTCCAAAATGTATATTTCGCTTAAGAAGTAGTACATACTTTTTCAATGCTATCGCGAGATCAAAGCAAACACTTCTTATTTCCATCAAATTATAAACTTTAATTTTTTAGGTAACAGTGGGCGAAGTACAAAGACGATTATCCCCGCCAGAGTGCCTGAACGCGTCTCTCCTTGGCGGTGTTCTCAGGAGGGCGAAAAGCAAAAACGGAGGACGAATACTCAGGGAAAAATTAGAAAAAATAGGACTTAATCTTCCTGCAGGACGAAGAAAAGCCGCCAACGTCACCTTATTAACCTCCTTAGTTGAAGGTTGTTAGTAATAAACTTCAAAAAAAAATAATTGCATTAACAACATAATTTATAGGAGAAGCCATACATCTTGCCAGAGATTTTGGTTACGTATGTGAGACCGAGTTCCCGGCACGTCAAGTGGCCGAATACCTGTTACGACAACATGGCGAATCGCCTCGTCGCAAAGAACTCCTCCAAGCAACCAAACAAATTACAAAAGAACTTATGGACCTATTAAATCAAGACCGTTCACCATTGTGCAATACGCGACCTCAAATCTTATTAGATCCCGCGATACAACGTCATTTAACACATTTCTCATTAATCAGTCATGGGTTTGGAAGCCCCGCAATAGTGGCCGCCCTAACCGCGATTCAGAACTTTTTGAGCGAAAGCTTAAAACATTTGGATAAAATGTTCCCTGGTGGTCAGAATGCGCAAACACAACAAGGACAGGGCATGCTGGTTACGACGTTGGACAAGGGCAAATTGGATGATAAGAACAAGTGATGTTTTAGTCTGAGGAAGGCCCTCTCCGTGTTCGAAACGTAAACGGAGGAAAATCGGGGACTTGTGCGAGTGAAAAAGGGACCGTGGTTTTATTATTTGTGATATTTCGCTACGGCGAATATTGTGAACTATGTATTTTATTTGTTTTCTTTTATTTTAATGTATATTTGGAATAAAATAATAGATATTTTTCTGACTCAGCCACAAACAGTGCCAATAAAATATGACGAATGTATTATAATAAAATATGTAATTTTTTTACTGACACTACCTAATTTGTGAAATAAGATAAGTTGGCAATTTCGATCTTTAGATTCAGATTCCAATAATCCCATGCCGCAGTAATCATAGAGCTCTGGTTTTTTAAAGTCATTAAACCATTGTGAAGAACACCTTCCTTTGTCGTTGGGTACCCAAGTTGTTTAACCAGTTATAGTGCATTGCACTAAAGGGTCCTTTAATTGCTCAAAAGAAGAGGAATAGAAATTTGGCAACAGCAAATAGTTCGTGTTGTCTCGAGCTTTTGAGAAACCAATTTTTAAATTTCTTTGGCGTTTTCAGTTGCTTTAAATGGTCTAAAAGAACTGGCTGTTTTACTTAACACCTTGTGTGGAAGTGTTCCTATAATTATGCGTTGTTTTCATTAATAATTTAAAATGTGGATGTTTATGTCCGTTTTCAAAACACTTATTTCCTTTTGATTGATATTTAAAACAAAAACTACAAGAAATAAATAAAATATAAATAATTTATATTTTCAACAAAATGGTGAATGTTACTTTAAAAAATGTAATTTTTTCTCATCAAAAGCTCGGTATTATTAAGATCATTGTCAAATTTAATTGTCATGATTGCATATGGAATTTATATTTTAATTGAAATTATTTAATTATTTTATACTATGTATTAGGCATATGGCAACCAGGCAAACATTTTTTTGATATTTATTTCTGGCAGATGTCAAGTGTCAATGTCATTAGTGTCAAAACTAAAAAATTAAATTGTTCAGTAAGGAATTGTTTCAATAAGAATTTTGTGATTTTCCAACAATATTAATGACTTCTGGAAAGGAAACTATGGGGTGAGTTAGGCCTCGTGATTTCCTCATGTGTTAGAATGAAAGTTTGCTTTAAAATAGGCTCAAAAGTTAATTAATAGTTCTTGAATCACACCCATTTCTTGTATCACTGTTCTTTTTTTACTGTTGACCTCTCGTTGTTTAATTTATTCATTAATTAATTGCCTGTTATTTTTTATTAAACAGTGAGCTGGGGGGTGTTAATAAGCAGCAGTTTCATTTTTGTCAAATTCTTGTTTAGTTTTCATTTTTAAATTGGGCATAAGAGTTAAAATAAACATTATGTTCCAGTGAACAACCAATATTCACATGTAAAGCCCACGTTTTTCATATCGACCCAAAAACGAAAAGGTCTTGGATGCCCGCATCAAGCACTTCAGTTAGCGTCTCATTTTTCTATGATTCCTCCCGTAGTTTATATAGGATAATTAGTGTTGAAGGCCAAAAGGCTGTGATCAACAGCACTGTCACTCCAAACATGACATTCACAAAAACATCACAAAAATTCGGGCAATGGTCGGATGTTAGGGCAAATACAGTTTATGGACTGGGCTTTCCATCTGAAGCTGAATTACAAAAAGTATTATGATCATGTATTTCATTAAAATCTACTTTCTATTAACCGTCTTCTTATAGTTTATTGATAAATTCAATGAAGTTAAAGAAGCCACTAGATCAGCAATAAGTACTAATAAATTGACAACAAATGGAGGATCTGCAGTGACACCAGTTACAAGTGCAAATGCCAGTCCGATTAATGCAAGATCCGCATCAACGGCTCAAAACGATAACACTGAGACCCTTTTAGAACCACCAGGTACCATTGTTGTTTCACTGATAATAATTTCGTTATCTTATCATGTCAAGTAATAGGAAGTGCTACCCTACCCACTAATACAAATTTAAAGCAAGATTCTGAGGAAGGTGGTCATGGACGCAGTCATTCATTGTCTGGTGTGAGTTCGGATAGTCCGAGCCATCAAGGCAAAATGGAAAAGGGCAGTTACAGTGGTCCAGCCGGTGAAATGCAGTTGAAATATGAGAATGATAGGTTAAAATTAGCTTTGGCGCAAAGGTGAGTTACTTTAGATAATCATTGCGACGAAAATATAATATTTGGATGCAATTCTATTAACATTTTAAGTTGTATTTAATAGAATTTGCATTTATTACATATTTGCCAACTTCTCAGTTGAAAAACGAACAAAAACTCTTAATTAACAAAAAGGTATTGCTCTTTGTTTAATGCAATGTATCCAAATGCATTTTTTTCAACACTATAAAACAGGATTTACCAATTGCGCTACATTTTTAAAATGAACAAAATCGTTTGTGTAGGTAATATCGCCCCATTGTATTTTTATAATGATAGCAGCACTTGATAGATTCTGCATTTCACAAAAAAAATGTGTTTCATGTCAAAGTACATTTATGGTTAAGTAATTTCATTAACAAAGTAAAATTGCCGAATTTAGGGAGGTAGAAACTTCTTAAGATTAAAAAAAGTATGGTTTTGTTCATATGTGTTATACTTTACAGCTCTGCTAACGCAAAGAAATGGGAAATTGAATTGACAACACTAAAAAGCAATAACGCGCGGCTCACCAGTGCCTTGCAGGAAAGTACCGCCAATGTTGATGAATGGAAACGTCAATTGGCTAGTTTAAAGGAAGAGAATATGCGTATGAAAGCGAAATATCAGAACGAGTTAGAGAATAGCAAAGGTGGGTAGAATTCTTTGAATTTCTATATATTAAATTTATGGTATCTTTAAACTTGTATTCCTATTTACAAATGCTTTTAAATCAATAAATCATTTCTGAAATTGTTTGAGCAATACCGATAGAAATATCGAATTTATCAGTTTCTCACTAATAATATAATATCGTCGGTACAACGCTAAGGTCACGAATGTGAAAATTTTCAGTTTTGAGAAAATGAAGGTTGAATATTCCCATCCGTCATAAAACAAATACAAAAAAAAAATGAAAAATCCAGTATGAAGTGTTATACTTGAAGTACACATTTGTAGCTATGTCATTAAAAACTTTGAAGATTTTTACATGTACTAGTACACTTAGGTGGAAAAAACTAAATTTGCACATTTATGACTTAGGCATTGCACTGATGATATATTACTCACTTGTTTATAGTAATTAATAGGTACTAGCATATAATATGTAGTACTAAGTATTATAAACAAGTGATAAAAATAATTTTATAGGTGGAGGAGATTTAGGTGACGAATTGCGTAAAGAAGTGCGATCGCTTCGGGCAAAAGTTGAGCAACTCGAACTGGAATTGCAGAACAAAAATGAAGAAATAAAAAGTATCACATCCGGAGGTAGATTAACGGATGTTCAGGTAAAAATGACTTTATTTTTTATAACTCAATAATAAACATCAATTTTATTCCTATTTTCAAAGAATCTACAAAAAGAGAATCAAGACCTGCAAGCGACAGTTAAACTAGCCCAATCCGAATTGGATATCGCGTTGAGCGCCCACGAATCGCAAAGACAAATAATACTGACATTGAATCAACAGTTTGCTGCTCGCATTCACGAATTGGCAACCATTCACGACGAGATGACTACCGCCCTGCAAACATGAAGACAATCGACGTCTCCAACTAATATACGAGACAGTTTTTCGCAGTTGCCCAAGGTGCTTATTCACATCTATGAATTTTGTTTTGATGTTGTTAGCGTTGTTGTTTAGAAAACGAAAACTTGCTCTATAAAGATGTGGCAAGCAATAAGCCATATTATTTAATTAGATTAATAAGTTGATTTCTATAAATTGTAATTAACTGATATTGAATACAACAGGGTTGTTAGTTGACCAATATGTCTATTTTAATTGACTCAATTGCAATTATCAACCCTGTATGATTCTTGAACAATTTGTATGATTAAGAAATTGCTACACGATATGAAAGTTTATAGGGTGGTCCAAAAAAGACTCTTATTTTCATAAGTTTTTTGGAATATCCCGTGAATACATATTCTGGTATTACTAATTATATTAAAAGGCAATGTTCACTAAAACAAATCAAAATACACAGTTTAATGATGAAACTCTCTTCGGTCACTGATTATGAAACGATTTTATCGGTGAACGAAAAGTACTGCCTGAATAATACAGTTAAAATAATATACAAGCGATTTTTAGGACTGATATCTAGATAGTATTAAGGAAAGAAAGTCTTTTTGTAGTCAAGAGATTTTCAATCGAATTTTTAATTATTCATGCACAAAAACTTTTTTTGACCATTACGAGCTCAATTTAAAATTTAATAAATTTAAATTCGTAATACATTGGGTTGGACAGACTATTTATACTAAAATGTGTCTCCCTATTTTCTATAAATTTTAGGGATGCCTTCATTGACAAATATCTTTTGTTTGACTGTTTTTTTCTTTTAATTTTCATTTCAATTTACATAGATATAAGCACAGTATTTTCAAGCTTAAATTGTGCAGTTTTGTTACGTTAAATTTTCATTAAGAGCCGAAATTAAATTCTATACAGGGTGTCTTTTTGAATTGGAAAAAAATATTCCATTAGAATAAAAGATTGTAAAGCTTTTCATGACTGGAAAAATCGTTAAGAGGATTTTTATACAGGTTTAATTGCCGTGATCCAAACATTTTTACATGTGGCGTTTGCGATATGTATCTTCATAGGCCATGAGATAGAAAGCCGAAGCGATCTCACTGATGGCATGACTGAAATTATTGAAAGCCTTTGCAAGAAAGCCCGGATGAAAAATCTCTTAACAATTTTCGATTAGATTTGATTGATTTCTCATTTAAATATTTTGTTCAAATTGCTACTCTGAATAGAGATCCGTTCTTCTTTATTTCGTCCATTTTTTGAAACATTGCGTCTTTTTCAAACGACAAGTTCAGAAGCGTTTTCAATTGCTCTGTATACAGGGTGTGGCACATTAGTAGGTCAAGTCTTTAACCATAGATTGTTTAGTAAATCAAAATTTTATAACAACTAATTTAAAAACTAAGCATATTCACTATAGGCGTGCGTAAAAAAGGTTGGAGGGAGAAACATATACAGCGTGTCTACGTAAGTTGGAATCATATGGGAAACCCCTCCCATTTTCCCGCTGTTTTTCCAATTTTTTTTGCGCCTAATCGAACTAAGCAATACTGCGAAATTTCAATAAAACGTGTATTTCATGAAACATCCTGTATACTGAGTATAATGCGTCAAAGTAATGACATAAGAAAAGGTTAACTATTTTCGCACAAATAACCTATGGTTAACGGTTTGACCACCTACTAATGTGTAACACCCTGTATATATTAGATGTATAATAATTATTATATTTATCAAAAAAATATTCAAATTTTGTTAAGTCATTATTAGAAAATTACGATCGATACCATTCGTAAAATGTAAAATTTTGATGAATAATTTTATAGGTTTGTTCCAACACAGATTGTAAATTGGAACATAGTACTTGATTCTCATAATGCTCGAGAGTTACCATAGCCTTTCCTCTCTTTTTCTTTTGTTCTTTAAAAGAAATCAGAATTCTCATATGTTACGAAATCCCTACGTTAAGACGCGTCCATATCTAAGGAACAAACATAAGTAATGGAAAAACCCAATGTTGCTAGATGTGAGCGTTCTGATAAGGGCGAACAAACAAAAACGGGGAAATTTAACATCGTCAACAAGTCCTTTTGATTTGTTCATTAAGTGTGGACATATTTTAAGACTGCACACAATTTGTACAGTTGCGAATCAGTGCGATTACTTGTTGGAGTGAAATTTATGTTGAAAAAATCTGATTATTTGATAAAGACTCCTCTGGATGATGGGCTAAGTTGCCCAAAAGCCTAGTAAAAAGTAATATTTACAAATGGTGCCCCATTAATTTTTTTTTGTGTAGGATCCGTTGAAGGCTTAATGTGATCCTAAGCCTGTGAAAACCTAGACCTAGTTTGTTTGGGAATTGATTTAGGTATAAGTTTTTATTTTGTTTTTGGAGTTATAAAAAGCACAATGTTTTATTTATGTTAGGAATTTTTATTTATTAAAAACGTTAACAATTGACAGTGCTATATTAGCATTTGTTTCAAAGCACGGCCATACAATTTTATTAGATTTTTTATTATTTAATATATTTTTTTTAATAATAAACATTTGATCAAGAAAATAACTAAAATAGTTTTATTTCGATTCGTACTGTCTTCCCACCTCTAGAACGTCAATTTCAGGTCTAACTTTTTCATACAAATGCGGAAAAGCATGTTCTGCATGGTACTTTTTCCTCACCAATTCATATAAAGTTAAATCAAACATTTCCTCAAATTCTTTGCGCGTCATGAAAATGTCTGCATACAAAAATGAAAATCCTCCGACATCTATAGTAAATCTCTCCATTTCCCTCATTGCTTTAACAGGATTGTAAGGTTCCTTCCTTTTCACAAAACCAGGTACTCCATAAATGCCTAAATCATTATACATGGCATAATTTGTGCCATCAACCATATACTCCTTGTTGGGTCGTTTAATTTGACCACCATGCGATCCATGGTCATACACTTTACTTGGATACACGAGTAATGGAAAAGCATCAAATAGTTTAGTGGACACGGCGATTTGTTCTTCAAGTTTTCTTATAGGGAGCACAATGTCCTGAAATATTTGTCTAGTAAATGTGAAAGCTCGAATTCCTGGAGTGGTTGTAAACTTTAGAAATCCTGGTTTAGGAGGCAACAACCAACCAAACAACAGTCTAAATAATGGGTTATTACCAAACGGAATCATGGATTCAACCACCCAAAATATAGCTCTATTATGTCTTAATAAATAATCTCTTAGGGGTATCAGTTCAGTATGTTTACCTTTAAGTAAAAAAGACTCAACATATTTATAAAACCATGGTTTATACCATGAATTTAAGTGGTTGACTGGTAGGTTTGGATCATAATCAGAATAATCTCCCGACATAATAACAGCCTTATCTTCACTGAAAATTGTCGCTTCCACATAAGTAGCAACTGGATAATCTGCATTAGAGTCTCCTGAGAGCAATCGTATCATATCACAATAATCTTTCTGACCTACAACTGGAACATATGTGAGTTTAATATAAGGTTTCACTTTAACAAGTTTCAAAGTCAAGGCTACAAGAAAACCAAGACTTCCATGCGACCAGGGAAGAGCTCTATATAGGTCCAAGTTATCTTGTTCTGAGGCAGTAACTAAACTGCCATCTCCCAAAACAACTTCGTAAGAAACAACGGTTTCTTGATATAATCCAGCTATATGTGAATGCGTGGTCATTCCAGCACCCATCGCTAAGCCCCCCAATGTTGCATCTGCAATTTCAAGAGTAACTGCTAAAGTGTATCCTTTCGGAATTAGATATTCGGTTATTTCGCCCACAGTGACCATCGGCTCTACTCGTACAGTTAATTTTTCTTCATCCAATTCCAGAATGTTAAATAGATTCACATTTACTTTATGGCACTGATCTTTTCGAAAGAACGTCGTTGACAAACTAAGCCAATTCGGACGAGATGTGCAAAGCAATGGTCGATTATTTTTTGATAATTTGTTATAATTTTGAACGGTTCTTTGGATCTCTTTGACTCGTTGGTCGTGGTTTGTGTATTTGTTTAAAATTGCCTTTTGCAGTTTGTGATGAATTTTAAGAAGAAGATCGAAGATGAATGAAGCAGGAAGGCAGAAAAATAGAATGACCAGGCCTCGGTTGTCTTCCAGTAATGAAATAAAATATTCTTTCCAAGATTTTTTAGTTGCCATCGTCTAAAAGCGATAAAAAAAAATTCGGTTTTGAGTGGCACTTGAACTTGGTTATGACAATTGAAGCAATTGTTACTAAGGATAAATTTTAAAGAAATTACCGTTCCTAGCTACTGTAGCTACTTGTGCCTGCATGTGGACTTTACATATTGATTTTTGTAGATGATTTATAGTTAATTTCTTTACTTCGGCAATCATTTTGAGAATTACATTATAAAGTTACAGACTTCCAGTACCAAATATTGAAAACATCTTAAGACATTATGGGACATTAAAAATGAAATGACATTGAAAATTATATGAATATAACTTACTTCTTAGAATTGTTATAAAACTTACAACACTTATCAATCAACACTTTGAGATAACTGTTAAAATTCAATGTTCAATGAGTTTATATAAAAACAGCAATATTTTTTTTACCGGCGCCTACGCTATTGGTGTTTTTTTAGATTAACAAATTTGGCAACCTCGGTGAAGGAATTCGATAGAGTTGAAATCCTTAAAACTTTATGTATCCGAAGCTTAATATTTTTAGTGTCGGCAATTGGTTTCATTCTAATCTATTAATTTTTTAGAAGCTGAGCTCCTTGAGTTGCATCATTTCATTTTTGTTATTTAGATCTGGCAACTTCGCTTTAAAATTAATATTGTTATTTTTTTGACACCTGACAAAGCCAAATGTCAAAAATGCAACTTAACCTTATAATTTTTTTAAATCTCCAATGTTCGAAAATTGGTTTCATTAATAGAAGTTATATTGTATATAGCAAAAAAACGCAATGAAAAAGAAAATCAAATATTTTCTGACATTATTATGGTTCTCATATCTAATGGTGACTTCTATATTGTTGTTTTCTAAAGGATTTCTACTCACTCGAGAAGTTCAAGATCAAAATTCAACTTGTACGTTTTCGAATCTAGACTTTTGCCATAAAAATGGGTCAGTCAACAATTGTGAAGTAGTTAGAAGAGTGTTACACAACTTTCCAGAACGTATGTGCCAATCAACTTCTAAGAAAGTAATTTTATTGATAATCGATGCCTTACGGTATGATTTTACTGTCTACAACGAAAAAAACCTGCATCCACTCTTTTATGAAAACAAATTACCAATCATAAAAGAAATTTTGGATAGCAATTCACAGTCAAGCAGACTATATAAATTTATGGCTGATCCTCCAACTACAACCATGCAAAGACTTAAAGCCCTAACCACTGGCAGTCTTCCTACGTTTATAGATGCTGGTTCCAATTTTGCAAGTTCTGAAATCAATGAAGACAATATTATTGATCAAGTCAGCTTTTAATAGTTTATGGAATAACAATAATAAAACACTATTATTGTAGGTTGTTAAAAATCATGGTAAAGTTGTTTTTATGGGTGATGATACTTGGTCATCTTTATTTCCTAAACGTTTCACCCGAAATTACCCTTATCCATCCTTTAACGTTTGGGATCTGGATACAGTTGATAATGGTGTGAAAAGTCATTTGTTTCCAGAGTTGAATCAAACAGATTGGAAATTTTTAATTGGACATTTATTGGGAGTGGATCATTGTGGGCATAGATATGGGCCCAATCATCCAGAAATGGAAAGAAAACTTACAGAAATTAATAGTCTTATTGAGTGAGTGTTTTTTAATTATTAAAAAAAGGTTTGAAATTTATGGTTTTAGGGAAGTTGTTAAGTCTATGGATAATGAATCTATCTTATTTGTAATTGGAGATCATGGAATGACAGCTACTGGTAAAAACATGTTTATGTCCAAAACTGTCATTTTTGTTTTCTTTGTTAGGTGATCACGGAGGCGAAAGTATGGATGAAATCCAAGCAGCCATGTTTGTATATTCCAAACAACCATTATCTTCCACTGACATCACTAAAAAGAGTGTGAAACAAGTGGATCTAGTTCCAACACTTTCCGCCATCTTAGGAGTGCCAGTGCCATTTCAAAATTTGGGAATTTTAATTCAAAACGCTTTGCCAGAAACGCAATGTTGGTGCAGCTCCTTGTTCTCCCTGTGGAATAATGTTCATCAAATTTTGACATACATTAAGACCTACTCAGAGAACAGTCGAACCTTTGACCCTGACTACTTGAAATTATATTTCACGGAATTCGATTCGTTAAGTGAAGAAATGGTTTCGCTGAATACTTTTGAAAAATATGAAGATTTTTCTAGAAGAGTCACAGATTTCTTAGTAAAAATTCGCATTCTATGTGAAGAGGTCTGGATTCAATTTGATGCATTCTCTATAAGCAATGGCCTAACGTTCTTCTTTTTAACAATATTTTTTCGTTTATTATCAGTGATGGAATTCATTTAAAACACTTGCCATTTGCGATAGAAGGCTCCTTTACGATAGTTTGCTTGATTTCGCTTCTATTTTCCATATTTGCAGTGGCTGTCTTAAGCTTTTCGAACCTCTTGAGCGACTTTTTATATACAAGCATTTTTGTTGCAAATGTGATATCGCACTTGGCTTTCCTTTTGCCGATTTTTCAAAACTGGGACGTGATCAGCCTGAATTGGTATACGAGAAAAAAGACCTACGGAATCATAAATTTAATTTGTCGCTTCATTTTGATCCTGAACGTATCTGCAATGTTTTCTAATAGTTTCATTAATGAAGAATCAAGTGTTTTACTGTTTTTATTAGTAAGTGCAGTAACTTTGGCTCTCTTGGGAGTGCTGGTTTACTATAAACCAGATCAAAATCTTAAGAAAACTGATTTTATCTCATACTCCACAATGATTAGATTGCTTTTACTAATTATAGGAGTTTTAGTCTTATTAAGACTTTCAACGCCATTCTGGAGATGCAGAGTAGAACAGGAGTGGTGCTTGAACGATGTCGCTAAAAAGGCAACTTCTAAATTCAACTGGACTATAAGTGTGTTTTCCTTAGTATTCTTAACGATATTAATGAAAGCTTGGTTGAAAAAATGCGGCAATTTAAGCGATTTTAGTTATTCGGTTCAAGAAGTTATAGCAAAAGTATTCCCTTCAGTGATAATTGTTTTCGTAGCAGGCTTTTGGGCTTTTAATAATCACTTGGTTGGAGTTAAACAACCAAATACTAGTAGTTATTTAGCATTAGCTGTTTACGTTTTAACTGGTTTGTCTTTGACGATTTTAATTACAAGGCCCATTTGTGTGAATGTTATATTAAATGTGAACAATGCGGTCGTTAATATTTTCAATAAATTGAAAGGGAACGAGGACCAAGGAAATGTGCCTATCGTATGTGGTTTAGGGACTGTTTACAGTGCTTTTTATAGTATTTTAGGGACTTTTTTGACGATTTTAATTGGACTCTTACTGGGAGATACTTTCACTTTTCCTTTATTCATTATGGCTATTGTGGCGACTGCTTTTTTAATGATTACCTCCATTTTGAGGATTAAAATGGCGAATTCTCTTGGTAAGGAATGTTTTATTTATTTTATTAGCGTTAAGTTTTAAACTGTTACGAAGGTATTTTTTCAAATACCTTCGTAATGTTACTGTGAAAATGACATCCTTTGTCAAGATAGTATTGATTGGCTACTTTATTGATTTTTATATCTATGTATTTCGACTTCTAATTGTTCATGTACCATTTTCCATTTTACAGAAGAGCTATTTAACGTACCAACTCTGGTGGTACTAGGCTGGATTTTACTACCCCAATATTTCTTTTTTGCAACAGGACATCAGCCCGCCTTTCCAAACATCGCTTGGGAATCGGCCTTTGTTGGCACATCGGGTCTGTTCAGCAACAATTACATTTTAGGAGCTTTAGTCATTTCGAACACATTCGGCACTTATTTGCTGGCCGGAATTTTGTTGCCATTATTGGTGATTGCTCCATTTACTCTGTTGGTAATGATGCCGTCGGCTTGTGGGAAAAATAAGTCGTTTTATGTGCATTGCCAGAAAGGCGAAATGAATTTATTTGAAAGGGATAGAATGGCCAATGGGGCTGTGTTTGTTGTTTGTTGTAAATATATTGCCGGACACGCTATTAAGGTAAGTTTAGATGAATTACATACAAGGTAAATCCATATGAATGGACCTTTTCTATAATTTTTCTTCTATTTCTAGGTGTTTACTGCTATGCTGGCCGCAACAATTCATTGCAGACATTTAATGGTTTGGAGCATATTCGCACCAAAATTCATTTTCGAAGCACTGGCTCTTTTTGTTACCATAGCATCAGTATTAGCAGGATATTTACTTTATTTGAAAATTAGTGTAGAGATTGAAAGATTCGTCAGTAAATTAAATAAATTAAATTAAGACTGTTAAAATATGCAATAAGCCAAAGATATTTCGTAAAAATAACAAAATAAAGTAATTTTATTATAATGACATTGTGTTTTTTTTGTCTTTTTTGATTAACTTTTTTTTTCAAAAAGGTAATTGACTAGTGGTAAGCAATAATAATTAATATTTATGTGTTTATTAGTGATAACAATTTTTTTGTCATTGAAGAATGAACAAATGAGACAAAGAACAAATAACGGGAATAATAAGAATCGTAATGTCAAAGTTCATTCAATAAAGACCGAATGCGTTGAGTTTCATGTTGGTGACACGGGCAAATATGTTAAAATTAGTGATAGTGATTTGTGCACTATTTTTTAGATTAATTTCCGTAAGGTCAGCAAAATAATGATTCTCTCAAAAGTTTTAGAATAAAATTAATAGCTTTTATTAATTTAAACTGTGTTCTAAATAGTCTATTTATAGTCTTGTATTTTGATATTTGTGCTCTTATTTTTCTCCTGAATCTTCAATTTTTGTTCTCATACTCAATAGAACACAAATAGAATTCACAATGGCATTTTCAGCATTATTTAGATCTGATTATTTATCTGTCTTTGTGTAGTTTCAGTTTCTGGAAATCTGATCTATGATTGAATAACGATCATATTTGTTTTGTTTGAAATCATTTTGTATATTTCTTTTATTATTTACATTTTATTATTTTCCAGTTCCAAATCGTTATTTCTTTTATCCATTCCCAAAGTTCTTCAATCGGGTAAAAACGAAACTGTTTGCCTTTCCTTGCATCATGAACCGACCTTGCCTGCGAGTTTAGTTATTGACTTGTTATGGAAAGATAAACATTACGCCAATACAGAGACCATCAATTCAAGTATGATTTTTAATCATAAAAAGATATTGCAAAAATGTGATTTTTATTATTAGCTTTTAGCTGTTTCGACATTAAAATTCCTTTGACAAAACTTATTGAACCTCAGTACGTTAGCATGAAAGTTCATATGAAATTTAACAAAACTAGTGTCTATTCTGCTCATAATCTAGATCCGATTTTGATGTATCCCAATGAAAATGAAAAGATTTTTATTGAAATGTCTCAATATGTTTATAAGCCAGGGGATACCGTCAAGTTTATGGTAATTGGATTGAATCAAAAATTTTTGCCAATGGATAAACAGGTAAAATTTACCTGGCTTGTGTAGGTTTACAGGGCGATTCATTACAATTGTCTTTAGATTAGTGAAATACGAATTAAAAATCCAATTGGAATCACCACAATGCTGTGGCAAAGTCTTAGATTGAATCATGGACTTGTTAATTTAGAATATCAAACTCCAGATGAATCAATGACAGTTTGGAATTAAATCATTTAAAAAACAATACTGCCAGTAAAAGTAAAATTTTTAGGGTAAATGGACTCTGGAAGTGGAAAATCGAGTGCGCCATCAATTCGAAATTGCGAAATATGTGCTACCACATTTCCGAATAAATATAAACTATCCGAAAATTGTTTATTATAAGGCTGAGTCTATTAGTATATATGTGTGTGCCAGATATATCTATAATAAACCGGTGATTGGGATAGCTTTTATCAAAATATCCCATGTAGACATTGAATTAGTCAGTCAATTTCAGGAGGTACGTATTAAAGTTTTTTAAATATTTAATGATTATAAACAACATGGCGTTGTTTTTGAAAACCATCTTTTCTAATTCAGTGCATTTGTTCTAATGACATTTGAAAGTATTTATTCCATTCTAAACAGCAGATTCCTGCAATTCTTTAAAATAGATACCTATTTGTAGCTACAATTATTTTAAGTCGGGGCCCCTATATATTATCAACCATTGTAGAATTCTTTTTTGTTTTGAGAACAAACAATCCACTCAGTGATTAAATATTTTATTACTAGACGCTCTAGCTTTTTCCATTAATTATGGATAAGTTGATAAACGTCTTTTTTAGAATCTATTCATAATTTTGTTGTGTTTATATTATTTTTCATGTATTTTCCTTTCTAATTTATAACTATTTATAACTTTTAGTTAATGAACGGATGTGCCACATTCAAATTCAATGGAACTGAATTATCTTTAGACCGAATAAATGATCAGATTAACGATGGTCAAACTTCCGTCCAAATAACTGCTACTATAACAGAACAAGGAACGAATAAAATTGATGTGTCAACTGTAAAAAGTAGAATTGTTTCAAAGGTGATACAGAAATAAAGTATTTAGTAGTTTAGTCGTTTATACAGGGTGATTCACAACTTTTAACAGACAAATTTTAACCACATGTGCATTTTTAAATAAGAAATCGACTCGTTGAAAAAATATATAAATCCAAGAGAAAAAAATTAAAAATTCTTAAAATTCAACAGCAGGAAGGCGGAACGTTTGAACTAGTGCGACAATATTGAATTCGAAGAGTCCAAGCTCGTTTATAAGTCAATGGAATCAACTTTGAACATCTTTTGTAGAAATAAGTAAAATACCCTGCTAGAAACTTTAAGAATTTTTAATTCGTTTTCTGTTGTATTTTTACTATATTTTTTTCAACAAATCATCTTCCTATGTAGAAATGCAGATGTTAAAATTTGTCGAATAAGTTGTGAATCACCCTGTATAATGCGTCCAAGATTCTAGTTTACCACTATTTTCGTATGTTTATAAGGAAATGTTTTAATAAAAGTTGTCTGTTCTCGTGAAGATCATAAAATGTTTTTTTTAGTATTCAGGAAAGCCAGTTTCTTATAATTAATAAACATTCATAAAAGGTGCCCGAGTTAATTCATATATTTTCATTTTCTGACCTGATAATACGTTCAGGTTATAATTTTTATGATAATCTTGACAAAATTAGATTTTTTTCTTCATTCAAATTGGCAAAAAGTAAATATTTGATATGCAATATCCCTAATAAAATAGCTTCAAAGGAAAAAGTCAAGAATTGACAGGTCTAGAGAACGTGAACGCTCAATTGAAGAATATGTTATTAATTCAGCCAATAGGAACGGGCCGTGCTGTTTGGTGTACTTTACGAGGACAAATAAATTTTATTTAGATTATTTCCTAGTAGTTATACGGTATAAGTAGTGAATTAATGTCTGAATATCTGTTTGATATCAAAGACTTCGGTTCTAGGCTTACAGTTTAAAATTTATTGGAAATTCTATCTTCGTACCTGGACTTTCTTATCGAGGAACAGTGAAATTGATCAATATAATTGATGGTAATAGCATTGAGGGAGAATTTATTGAAATATGCTACGTTCTAGCCATTAAAAAGAGTTGGAATCTATTTAATAATGAACAGTGTGAAAATTTCACAATCACAGACAGCCACGCAATAAATTTTCAATTATTTCCATTGAAAACTAATGTTTTACATGTGCGATTAAAGGTAACAATTTCAACCATATGAAAATGAGTTTTAAATGTAAATTTTAGGCAAAATCTATTTCCAATCCATCCATACAAGAAGAGCATTTGTTGGTTCGGCTCTATTCAGCTCATTTGAATTTTATAACAGTGGAGAAACTTTCATTTTCCAATGTGCCTTGCAGTACCCAACTTCAATACAAAATAGCTTTTCCAGTCGATCGGTTTCGTGAGAACGAGACTGTCGCTTTCTATTTTATGGTTTTATTATTCATTTTTGATTTTTAACTTTGGAAAATTCTTAAATTTTTTCAGTTCAAATCTTCAAAGGGAATATTCAAAATGTACCGTCACACACACGTAATAAATAAAGTTAAAGCGAATTTGCAAAGCAATTCCACTGTTCATTATCTCGGACACAGGCACAAATTTGTTAAAATGGATTCGACGCTAAACGAATTTATTAAAATATTTACTATCACCGAGAAATTTATTAATAAGTTTTCTATAATTATTTACTACTTAAGTAAAGAAGGTGAAATGGTGGCCACAACTATTAAAGAAGAAATTCAACCCTGTGTAAGGAATATAACCGCTTATTGGGAACAAAATCCAATATTGCCAGGAAATTTGGCAACATTATATGTGAAATCTGAAAATTCTGGATTGTGTGCGGTATCCGTTGTGGATAAATCTACGAAATTAATGGGCGAAAGTAGAACTCTAAACAGTTTTAGGATTTTGAAAGAGTTATTTTATAAGGAGAAAGAGGCTGCCCGGTCTGAAAGAAATACCTGTGTTTTTAATAAGAAAAGTTAGTGAACATTACTTATTAATTGAAAATTCATTAATTATCGTGCAAAATTGAAGGTAATTTACCGAAACGTGAAAAACGGCATACATATTCTTTTGCTGAAGATTTTGATGCGTACGATGTGTTTTCGGTAAGGTTCATCTAGAATGGATATTCGTTTTTATTATGGAACACTATTTCGTACTATTTCCAGAAATTCGGTATTATCACCATCACTAACTTGGACTTAGTGACCAAACCTTGTTACACGGGTGAGTAAATTTGTAGTCTTCAGAAAGTTTCGTTATTGCTTAATAAGAATTATTAATTTTTTTTTATGGAAAGTTCTGTAGTTTGTAAGTCTAAAGATATATATGCTGTTTCTTTTAGGCCCTGTGGTTAATGATTCGTATCAGCAGAATTATCCACAATTTTTAACTGATCACTACATCACAGCCAATGAAGATGTTGCCCACGTACTAATACGATCTCATTTTCCAGAAACATGGCTATGGGAATTGGTTCCTATTAAGTATTACAAGTTTCTTTTATATTATTTCAAATGTAAATTATATGTGTATTTAGCGATACTGTTCATTTGCAACGAACTACTCCACATTCCATTACCAATTGGACCACAAACGTTTTTTGCCTTTCTGGATCCGAAGGATTAAGTATTGCTGCTGAAACTGATCTGACCACATTCCAAGCCTTTTTCGTAAACGTTTTAACACCTTTTTCCCTTAAAAAAGACGAGAATTTCAATTTGGTCGTTCAAGTCTTCAATTATCTGGATTACTCCTTACCAGTAACGTAAACTTATATTTCAATTTTTAGGCAAAATTTAGTTACATGTGCTCTTCTTTTCAACGTAGATAAAAATATCTATTCGCCTCTCAGATAATTTACAATTAATGAGACAAACTAGTGCTACATATTGCCTGAAACCAAACGATACCCAAGTGCATAACTATGCGATTTTGGCATTAAAAACGGGAACTGCCAATGTGACAGTTCTTGTGGAAAGCGACGATCAGTATCCATTTACTTGCGGCCCTGAAACGATTATTTCCAAAAGGTAAAGAATTACTTATTTTTCATAATATATTTTAATTGGCTTTCCTCATTTATCTGGTCCGTCCTCCACAAGACACCAAATAGAGTATATAACTATTTTAAAATATTGAAGAAATAGATTGAGATTTCTTTATCATGACAAATATCAGTTATTTGCACAGATCCTTTCATTCAGTAAATATTGCTAAAGAGGAGAGTTAGTTATTTTGGTCATCTTGTATCTATTTGATTAAGATATCTCATTCAAGAAGGTTCGCCGCATTTCCAATTGAAATGTTTAATTTATATCTAGAGATGTGGTGTTTAAAAGTTTTAAAGTGGAGCCCGAAGGCTACTTCTTGTCAATCACTAATTCGGCTTTACTATGCGCTTCCGAAAATATAAATCATAAATATCAAAACAACATTACTTGGAAAGTGAGAATTCCCAATGATCATGTTGAAGATACGGAAAAAGTGTCTGTTACCTTTAATACAGATATACTAGGACATTCTATAGAGGTTTGTAATTTCATTCGAATCATTACAGCTTATTCTAAGTATAATGAAAACATATAATATTTTTAGAACTTAGATCAACTATTAAGTATTCCTACAGGATGTGGAGAACAAATAATGGCTTCGATGGCTCCCAATTTATACGTATTAAAATACCTTAATGCGACTAACGCTTTGAGCTCTTCTCAAAGACAAAGGATTGTGCGTAATCTAAAACTTGGTTATCAAAAAATACTAAATTACCTGCATTCTGATGGATCATTCTCTGCATTTGGATATTATGATCCGACTGGTAGTATGTTTTTAACCACGTTTGTTGTAAAAATCCTCCAAGAGTCGAAACAATTAATTTATGTGGACGATCGCATTATTCGCAATGCTGTGCAATGGATTTTCAAGCATCAATTGGAAAATGGGTGTTTTGAAACTATGCATCATGTATTTCAAGATATGGTTAGTTATATTTCAGCTAAATATATTTTAATGAAAATCTTTCTTCATTTTTTTAGGGTGGTACCGATTGGGAAAATAGTACTGCAGGTCTAACAGCTTATGTGATTTTAAGTCTTTTCGATGCGGAAATCGATGTACCAGATTCAGTACAGACAAATGCCAAATATTGCATACGAAGTCAAAATAACCCAGATAAATTTTCAATGGCCATTAGTAGTTATGCATTATATAAAGTTCATTGGATTAGTGAAGCTCAAAGGTTTTTGGGAATGACTATTAGAGCATCCAATAGTAAAGATGGATTAATGTGGTGGACTGCGAAAGGTAAAATTTTACATCGACGAAACGTCTTTTAAACAAATAGAATTGCCGGTATATGTGTTATGGATAAATACGGGATAAAGAACTATATACTTTGGCAGTTGAAAACTTACTAGGCGCAGAGTTGCAAAGATTGTATGATGAACAAAATAAATAGAAATTGTAAAAGGTCAAACTCTGGAAGACAACAATTCGTAAATGAGAAATGATGTCGTTTATTTTTTTCAATCCAGCGTTTTCTCCGAGAGTATGTAGCCTTTGAAAATAATATCTCTTGAATTACAAAAAAAAAAAAAGCAAAAGCGGTGACTATGATGCTTCCGGCCAATGGTACGGTTTTCGCCTGTTTTTGAACCGGATTCGCCAGGTGAAATCAGCTGTTTTGATCGTTCTCGAAGTGTTAAAAGATTAGTTTTTGGTATGATTTTGGAATTGGATTGGATTGCAATTATGAAAGATGAGAATTTTTTTCTTGGCAAACGAACCGAACGTGTTGAATCTTGTTATACAAACTTTAAATCAGTGACTCCAATTGTTGTTGTACAAGACTCATTACGAAACATAGAAAGTATGAATTTTTGCAATATTCTATTTCCTATTCATTACCTATAGAATTGAATAGAATTTTTGCAACATCCCATACAATATTAATAAGAAAGATGAAACTCAGTGTCGTATTCTTAATTGATAAAAAACAGGTTTATATTGAAAACTATTAAAATAGCAAAAAATTCTAATAATTTCTATTAAATTTCATATGAAGAAAGCGACTCAGATTCCGATAACAGTGCTTCTGATATTGAAATTACTGCTTATGTTCTACTGGCCCTATTAGAACAGAAAACTGGAGAAAATTTGTCAATTGCACATTCAATCGTCCAATGGCTGGCATCTAAGATGAGTCCAACAGGAGGATTCCAATCCACCCAAGTATTTTTAAGATTTCTAATGAAATCTCTTTAATCATAAAATTTAAATACTTTAAAGGATACTGTGGTTGCCTTAGATGCCCTTACAAGTTACGTTCAGTTTCTGAAACCAAAAACTCATTTAGATCTGAATATTAAACTTGAAACTGACAGTGAAAACTACAGTTTTAATTTAAATGAAAAGGGACAGAATACACGATATTTCTATTTAAAAAATGAGAACAGTCAGCTCACAATTGTCTTAGAAGGAAGTGGATGCGTTTTAACACAAGTAAGGAAACCTGACAAAAAAATTATATATCCTTGATAAATCTTATATGAGTGATACATTTTTAGTTGACACTGTCCTATTTTACAACAATGATTTCTGAAAGTGAAGCTTTTACTCTTGACGTTGGAGCTTCCGTTATGGAAAACCATTCGATTCAAAGTATAGAACCTTGTGTAACGTATGAAGGACCAAATACCATGTCAAATATGGCAGTAATGGAGTTTGTTTTACCATCAGGGTATAAAAGCGATAGAAAATCTTTATATGAATTAGTTGAAGCAAATAAAAGTAATGTTTTCAACGGTTTGAATATGAATATGGAATGACATAGTTATGTTTTTAGGTATAAAAATGTTCGAAGAAAAAGATGGACAAATAAATATTTATTTCACCAATTTAAGTAAGAAAAGGGTGTGTTTTTCGTTTAAAATTAGAGAGGAATTGGAAATTGACAATCGTAAAGATGGCTTTGTGAAGTTGTACGAGTACTATCGATCAGACCAAGGAATTTTAAAATTTTACAATTTAAATTCCAAAAAAAATTCCGTGATTACGGTAAATAATTTTTTCATTATTTAATTGGAAAAGAAATTTAAATAAATACCTTTCAGTTTTAGCTGATGTTGTAGATTGTAATCAGCTATATCAAGAAAAAAGGCGGATTTATAAAAAAGACTTAAATGCGAGACCCTTAGAGACTCTTGACTTCCAAACACCAGAATGTAAGAATATTTATTTAACATTTAATATTATATTACCTTAAACTGGTTTATATGTGTGTAGGCATCACTATTTCGAAAAACGTCAACTCTCGAGTCAAACGCGAAGACAAATCGAGAAATGTACTAGATTCAACAGACAATTGTAGGTCGTTTATATTTTTCTCATTAATTTTTGTTTTACAATACGTTTTATTTTCAGGTGTAAACCTTTCATCTCATAATGTAAATGGAAACTCAAAAGACCTCAAAGATACACGTCAAGGACGATTAATTTTATTGAAATATAAAACGGACACCATACAAGTGAACAAGGATCTTGAGTCTCAGGATATGGAAACTCCCAACTGTAAGATAGTCAATTTGAAAGTTTATTGCTTATGTTTGATAATGTATGTTTTAGGTGTCAATATACCCTTTTATGTGCCATATAATATTTCCTTTAAACAAAGAGTGGAGTTACAAGACAAATATTTAAGTCAACATTAATTTTTATGTTTCGTTTATTTCCAGTTTATCAAATAAGATAAGTATATATTTATATATTTTATGAGAAAATGAATGAAATAAAAAAAACAATCATGCAAGATATAAAAAATAAAAATTTATTATCTCAAATAGAAAAAAAATAGAGCGTTTAATGCAAATTATAATAAACAAATAATAAATTACTAACATATTGGCACAATAAATAATAATAATTATAGTAATATGTATTCTCAAAAGATATTCTAACAAAAATTTTTCAGCTAAACGTCTGTCCTTCAACGATTAATGGCCATACTTATCACCATATGCTTATTCAAATTCAAAACGGCTTCTTAACATAACTAGAGCAAAAAAGTAAAGATTTCATTGTCGATTTTTCATTCATCTTTTGTTACTTGCAATAAAATACATCGTATGGTAACCTAAGCGAATAAATAAGCCCCTTTGTTTTGGCATCATACCCAATCACATTGACACACTCAACTGTTCACAATCTATCTGAATTTTCTTTTTTAATAAAAATTTGTCTTTTTTTATTTAGGTTTCTGGATGAAAATTTCGTGTCTAGCATTTGGATAAAAATCATAATTAACTTAATCTCTTTTATAATTCTTTGAACAAAATTAGAAAACAAATTTTTACACACAAGAGATACAGATAAAAGAGATTTATAACGTTTTTCATTTTAGGAATGTCGTTGCTATTTTCAACTGTAGTTGTATTACAGGTTTTTGACTAAACAAGTTTTTGAAATGCTTAAATATAGTGATGTAGGACCATTAATTTTTAATTGAGTTCACTTTAATTAAAATTAAAAGCAAAAGATAAGTGGACTTTTCTTCTGCATGAGGATTGTTTAATAATCTGTTATCAAATAATTAAACAAAGTACTTGTATATTGACAATAGTTAATGTGTTCTTTGTACCATTTTCCTTTGTTTATTATTAAAATTTATATTTTTTTAGAGAAAAGTCGTGCACATGTATAGACTTGTCTGCCGTCTTGCTTGCACACAAAACTCCACTCCATCAGTCTTTTACAAGTTTGTTAAATCTCATATAGTTTCATCCAACGTGCAACTTGTCGTCAACACGTAACGTTTTGTTTGACAAATCTGCAAGAATCATGCAAAACTGATGATAAAGCATTACGTGTAAACCAGTTATGTAAAACTTTAACAACGAAAATCTTATCATTCGAGAGTCACAACTAATACTAGATATATACCTGGAAGATCTTTATATGGTAATACCTCTATTTGAACAGTCCCCATATCCACTTTCACACCCTTCTTTTTTGATTTATTAAACTTCGTAAAAGTTATGGTGCCTTCTAGGCTCTTTTAAACAATTAACAATCTGATTGTCGACACTTATGTAACTCAGAGTTTAAAACCCATTCGGAAGAGTTCCATTAAGGATATTTCAAGATAAACCAAAAGTTTTTCGAATTTAATTCTGGCCGATAAGTTTGATGGTTATTAATAACATCAAATACCACATTGATAAGAAACACAATTACGACCATAATTTCAATACAAAGTCCCACTTTTTATTTTACCAATTACTTGCCTTATGTCATCAAAGTCAAATAAACTGTGAACAGTTACTACGTGAAAACAATTCTCGACGTATTAAGCTCTGTACAATAACTATACTGTTTCCATTTAGTAAAAGGAAAATCAATTAATTAGAAGAGAAAAAGAAAGATGAAATAAAGATCACAAAAACGCAGACGAGAAATCAATACAAATAATTCTTGGGTACGTCGTTGATGGGTTCGGCGCAGGTACCCATATTCTTCATGGTGACCAGCGACCTCGACCTACAATTTTCGATTTCCAAGAAGCAGGTGTTGCTGTAGGTCATGTTGTCGGTGCCGCAAACCGGGTCGTAGTAGGTAGGGCATATCTTTTGGCAGCCTCTAAAGAGAAAGCCCGCGATGCATCGCTTCATCGGCACCACGAAGACGTGCTTCC
The DNA here is from genome assembly GCA_013372445.1 of Hypothenemus hampei. Classification (NCBI taxonomy): domain Eukaryota; kingdom Metazoa; phylum Arthropoda; class Insecta; order Coleoptera; family Curculionidae; genus Hypothenemus; species Hypothenemus hampei. Next base: position 147,533 of record JABRWK010000079.1, on the reverse strand, counting down.
TGAAATTCAAATCACATTTATCTGTTTGATATGCACACGCCCGTTTCCAGTCGATACTTTGTGTTTAATGTTTTGTGAATGTGAAAGTACGTTTCAATTGGTACTGAAAATAAGGATCTTGAAACGATCAGAAATAACAATTTAAAGTCAAAGTTTTGGTTGTCTAAACTTTGCAAAATCTTAACTTGACTTGCCAGACATTTATTAATTTTCTTTAGAAACTTCAAGAGGGACGTGTAATTGATATCTCAATTATACAGGATGGTATAAAATAGTAAATTACAAACAAGCATGATAAATAGGGTGATATTCTAGTCCGTAGCATGATATTTCGAGAGCATTTTTATACACGTGCTACTAACGGGCTAATAGGTAGTAATTGCTTAAATTAAAGTGGTTATAATTTAGTATGTCTGGAAATAAATGTTCACATTTCTATAGAAGAACACATAAAACTAACAGATTACTTACCCGCAATTATCTCTTTTCATTTCACATTCACTTCTGTAAATTTTAATGTCGGAACCGCAAACAAAGTTTCTTTCCTCTGAGCATTGTTCGTTGCAGGCGGCCGTCGTTCTGCAATGTTGCAAGGGTACCTCGATAACCAATTGGCCGCATGTTTCTTTTTTCAAATGACATTTTGACCTAAAATTAGGCCAAAGTTCAAAGTAATATTCAATTAAGGTGTTCAATTATTAATCAAAACTTTATGAAACCATTTTGCAGAAAAGTAGTTTTCAACTTTATCATTTAATTCGTTAAGAAAAGTTTAAAAGTTCAAGACCATTAAAATGTTCTAGTTGAAGGAGTTTTCAGAGCAGAGGAACTTTTTGGAAACGTTACGTTCCATTGGGAAAGACTTAAAGGGCAACGGTTATTTAATAAATGTCAGTGACGGTTGACTTGGTATTAAATGTCCTTCCTGTATAGTATTTATTGGTTATTTATTGCAAATGAACTTCTTAATTTAACATGTTATATGTACTAATCTAACGGTAAGTCTTACCTATAAACGTTACCGTCGCTTCCACAGACAGGTTCTTGATCAACAATGTTGTCACAATCCTGAGGACACGAATCCTCCTTCAATTGAGTACAGTTACCCAGATGGGCAAATTGGACACCCTTAAAGCAAGTGGCCAAACTTAGATGGCATTGGTTCGTGTATGTGCGAGCGTTTGTTCCACAAACTGGATCGTATTCGTTGGAACATTTCATTTTCAGACATTTGTTGAGACGATTTTTGCATTTTTCAAAATCGACTTTAACAACTCTACGAATGTTTCTAGAAACAGTAGAAATTGAACGTTTTACTGCATTGCATTGCATATTTCTTGAATATACGAAGATGAATCAAATATATGAAATTCACGCTTTTCGCTCAATGAGTTAAGTGATGTAGCATGAAAGTTAAATGGAAAAGAATGTTGAAAATAGGCGAAATTATAGCACAGACACTGGTACTGGAGTGTCCTTAATGAATTGAGCAGCAAAGATCTTTAGATGAGAAATCAGAAGGGTCTTTCAAGAAAGTCGTCCTGAAAAAGATATCTTGTCACCGTATCGAAAAGGAACACATACAGGGTAAGTAATAATTTGAGGAACAAACTTTAATAGTAAATTCTTCAATCGAAAATAGTGTTATTTTGTTATTGAAGCCATAGTTCGTAAATGGTGTTAAATATTTATTTTACAAAATTGAAATTTTTTAATATCTGTTCGGATATTTATATAAAATTTTGCACTTTTCGAAAATTAATTGTAATGAATTTTTTTATGTATAATCAATAATAATTATTGATTCTTGAGTTTCTCAGAGCAAGAGTTTTTAAATTTTTGAATCAGGAGTTTTTATTCTTTTACTCTAAGACGGCGCTTTTGACTAAAAATGTCAAGAAAATTGACGTTTATTTAAAAAAAAAGTGGCGCATCATTTGTACCTTATGCGATATAGATATTTAATATCGTAATGAAACATTTCCCGCCTAAGGTTTCAGCAACACATTAATATTATTTACAATTAAAGAATCCACTCCCGATGTTTGTACTCTGTATATGAACTCTTAACAATTTTTGTTTAATTTTAGACTTTTGCGGTAAAAATCATCCAGGATCGCCGTTTATAGATGGTTTGGGGATATTAAATGTAGATGACATTGACTGAACTATAAAACACCGAAAAGGAGATAAAAGCCAAGACTAGATTTTAAAAATATACATATTCCATTTTCGAAAGGTGATACGCCAAGGTCAGCCCTGTACCTATAGTATGACTCAAAAGAAAATTGAAAAATTTCAGTAAAATTTACACTTCTATTGGAAAAAGTTAACTTTGCCTTTGATATGCTTTTTGGATAATTTCTTTTTGATCCATCATCGTATTAGAAAAATTCAATTTATATATTAAATACCTGTTTATATTTAAAACTCACCCACAATTAAGCATTTTTAATTCACATTCGCTCTGGTAAATATATCCGTCGGAACCACAAGTAGGTTTATCTGGTTCCTGTTTGCAATCGACGGGACAAGCTGCGCCACCTTGGGTTCTTTCCTGACCCGCACAATACGCCATTGGTACTTCAAATACATGTTTTCTACATTTAGAAAGAGTATGTCTTAAAAGAAAAACTTTATTTTCCTTGACCTGAAAACTCACCCGCAATTTTTCGCTTTCATTTTACACACGTTCGTGTAAACTTTTCCATCAGAACCGCAAGCCGGTCTGGCGTTTCTCCAGCAGGATTCCCTGCAGTGTCTAGTCGTTTGACAATATTTTTTATTGGTCTTTACCACACCTTGACTAAAATAATGATTATAGAATCAAATTTATTATTTACAATTCGATTCCGAACGCTTGGTTTTGAACTTACCCACAAGTGAGTAACTTCATTTGACAGGTACTTTTGTAAACGTTACCATCGCTGCCACATATTGGTCCATCCAAGGGTGCTTGTTGACAATCGACTGGACAGTTTTCGCGATGGGCGCTGATGTTATTGCACGGACCCAAATGGGACAGCGCTATTCCTAATCTAAAAATAAATTACCTAATCAGCTTTATCTAGTATTATATTTTATTCCTAGTTCAGTATTCTTTTTTAATTTATTTAACTTTTTCCCTCCCAAATTCGATTATTATTAATTGTTTTTTTATATTATCTATTGCTTTTGGAGACATTTTGTACTTAAAAATCCGTAAAAAAATAAAAACATCCAAAGATGCCATATAGAGTCATTGGGAAGGGTTAATATTTATGTTTGTCCGTAATGTGGAATAAAGCATATTTTAAGAGGTGACGTAAAGATTGCTCCCAGACGATTATTTTGATGTATTCTCCGAATGCACTAATGTTTTTGATTTTTTTTAGACATTTGACATTTACTTTTACGAATACCGAAGATTCACTGACAAAATCCATCTACCAAACCAGATCTGAAAAAGGAAAAAATGCCAAATATTGACCGAATACACTAAACGTCTAGGTGCACCTTTATGTCTTTCTAGAAAAAAATAGGTGGAAAAAAATCGTGTTTACACTGTACCCTCTATAAAACGACAAATTAAATATGTATTTCAAACAATCGAAAAATTTTCATTTTCTTTGGGAAAGAGACATTCATTGAGATTAAATGACTATTTTTAATTAAATTAACAAATTGAAATATACAAATATTTACCTGCAAATTTCTACCTGTAGCATACACCTGTTGAGGTAAGTCCGTCCGTCGGTACCACAAACAGGATCCTTTTCTGATCCGCATTTATGTTCACATTTCGATCCAGTGTGTCGTTGACAGAGTTCTGGATCAGATGACAATTTTATTCCTGAGAAGAAATTAAAAATTAATAAAAACGCTTCTGTTCAAATTAACTCATGATTCTACCTTTTCCACAGGTCTTCTTTCGCATTTCACAAATATTCGGATAAATGATGCCATCTGAACCACACACCGGGTCACCAAAAGCGTTTGGTTGGCATATTCTTGGACATGAAGCATCTCTTAATGCGAAAACCCCTTAAAAGTAAAAAAAAATCATGTAAAATGATAGAAGTTATTATATACGTGGGCTGTTTAAAACGTTTTGAGCCTAAATTCAGAAGAAGAGCCACTATTCAAAAAAAAAAATATTCTTGCTTTAGAAAACCTATTAAAAGGGCTACAAAATAATTTTTTGAATGCATAATCCATCATGAAATAATGATTGAGTCGGGAATCTCTTAAGTCGTTTTCAACGTCTCATTTAAATAATTTCTAATTTATTTCAAGCTGATTTTTATGTCTTTAGCGAGAAAACTGCTTTTATGGCAGTTCATTGTTCGTTGTAATTAAAAAATCTCATTTACAAAGCTCTTCGTTATTGTTATTGCAGAATTAAGCTTGAAAATCGTCCTTCAATTCAACTAAGTGCCCATATATTATATAAATTTTATGCAGGGAACGTTTCAAATTTGTTGCAGATTGGGAGAAGTTAACATTCAATATTCATATTTCTCCAAGGAACACCCTAAAACCCTATACTAGATGCCAACTAATACAAGTTAAACATTTGTTCAAAAGATCGATTATACTTTCAATGAGTGTGCATATGGTTAGTCAGTTGAATTAACCTCCTGTAGATCGGCAAGGAAATAGTTAGAGAACGACCCTTTCAGTATAGATATAGTAATGAAAGTACGGAAACGAGATTTTCGTGCAAAGATAAGATCGACACACGAGATTTGAAATCCACGTGTCCCGCGGTGTTCCTTAGCCACCTAGGTTGAAGATGATTTATTTTCTTCGAAGCAGATTGCCGCGGTTTGCCTGCTCCTCGGTAGGTAAGCTGACTTTTTCGCCCGTTTCATCGCAATGTTCGTGAGTTGGTTTTCAAGACATTTAATATATATTTTTCTGTATTGTTATATCGAGACCGTATTTTCTATATTCAATAAAAAAATAGCCGTTCAGACAATCAAGCCTTAACTGTAAGGTAAGGTAAGGTAAGGTATATGTAGGAATATATATTTCCATTGAATAGTTCCGTAATGTTGATTCACGTTATATGACAAAATTTTATTCTATTTATTAAATAAAACTTTTAATTAATGCGTAATCAATTTCTGTATTCAAATAATCAATGGATAATTTTCATAAAACTTGCATCGAAAATCAACTTTTTTCTCCTGTGCAGAGTTGAAAATTGCTTTTTTTGATCCCTATCTATCATAAATGTCACGTTCTAGTACCCGTGATCTGTGATACGCTCTAGGGAAGAAATTCGTTTCGTATGTTCGCACGAAAAAAATTAACTAACACACGAGAGAAAAACATAATCGTTCTTAATTTATAAACTCATTCGAGCGACATGTCCAAGTTCAAACCTAGAGTAGATTCGTGTTTGTTTTGATCGAAATCGACTATGTCAAATATTAACCGTTAAACTTCAAAGATAATGTACCGATCATTCTCATAAGTGTAACTTACTTATCAATATGTGACTCATTCTTTTCAATCATTTGCATTTTTATTAATAAAATGAAGTTGAATTTTCATTACAGGTTTTATGGAAAACAACATACGTGACTCAGGAGAAAAATTCATCATTTCAGTAACTCGAGTGATACGGTCCTCGCTTCGCTTGTGCCTAAACCATTCGTTGCAGGACTGATGATGAAATTTTCTCCCTCTTTTTTTTCTCATTGTTTCATTTCGCGACCCCAAAAACGAAACAGTGGGGTCGTGAAAATGTAAATACTTCTTTTTTACCACTACACGAACAATTAATTCGTAATGATTATATGCAGTATAAAGGTAATAACTATAAAAAGAATGCTTTAGCAGCACTTTAGGCTAGAGCCAAAGAGAACTTACAGTTCACAGAGCGAAATAGTGGCTTCATCACAATTTTTTTTATCATTAAATGGAGTTATGTGTTGAAAACCTTTAAGAAGCCATGATGCAATAAATACGAAAAAAAAACTAGCTTAAAAACCAGAAGAACTGAAGAAGACACTGTTACTCTAACAGATACAAGACGGTTATCATTAAGAAAAATCTATTGAAGTTGAATGTATTGCATTGCATAGTAAATGGAGCATATAAGGCCGTTATGTGCGAAATTCGTTCTTTAATAAAAAGTTAAAAAATGAATTATTAACATATCCGTTAGTTTTTTATGCTGTATATCTACCTATAGAATTTAACATGAACTTAAAATTCGTCTTCGAATATTGTCAGTCCATAATATTGAACATCGGAAATATAATTTATATTTTAACGTAAAACCATGGTATCATAGTCTTTCCCGAATGTTCCAAGTAAATCTAAATATATTAAAACTGAGAAAATTTGGAGGACGATTTTTGCAAATAACGAGCTCATATGTATGTATAATCGATATTGATTCAAGATGTCATTTGCATGCGCCTAAAAGTAGAATATTGAAATGGCGTGAAAAAGGCCTTAATACAATAAAAATTGGAAGAGGTAACAGCCACTACTTTTCTGACGGATTATTTGACAACTGATAAAGGAGTTGTATGAAATAATGAAAGAATATTATAGCAACTTACCTAATTTTGAATTGTTTTGTACAGTTTAGTTTCTATTTTATGACTATTTAATTTAGTTTTTATGAAGGAAGAAAGAGGGATAGTCACTAAAAGTTCATTTTGAGAAAACCAAGTTTTAGGGTGGAAAGTCCCCCTTTCTTTCGTTTATAGATAATTTTCAAGCGCTTGTAACAGATTAATTATTCCCATTTTTGAATATTTTCCTTCACTTTTTCATTCTGCCGAACGAGATGAATAAATTGATATACATATATAACTCAATTTTGGAAAAAATGAACTAATCGTTATTCTTTCGTAGACTCTTCATTTGTTAATTATTTGACAACTGTGACGTTTAAGCTGACAATTCAGAATTATTCTGTCAAAATTTGGTAAATTTCAAGTCAAAAAAACAGAACTATTAGGACTAAAATAGAGAAAAGATAGAGATATATTCTGCAATAATCTTGAATCGGCAATTTTGATATATACAGTGTGTTCTTAAACTGTAGTGCCAAATCGGTAGTTGTAATAGATTATCGAAAAATAAGTAGTTTATTTAATAAATTATTGTCCTAAGATTCGATATTTCTAAGATTTAATGTATTAAAATTGAAAAAAATAAATCACATTCTCTTTAATGTGTTCCGATCATCTCGAGCTAACTTTACAAAATTTTGTATTTGGAAGTTTCTTGAGATGAGAAATAAAAATTTATCGACCATTTCGTTATATCTTCTAGAGAGCACGTTGTTTATAATGAGTTTCGGAATATATTTTAAAAATGTCAAAAGGAACTAAAAAGAAGAAGTAGTAGTCAATTAAGTTACTGTGATTAAGTTCTTAACGCAATAAAAACTGAAGAAGAAGAAGAAAAAAGTTCTCGACGCCATGTTTAAAAAAATGGCGGTTTTTTTTATTCTCAGTTTTTGTCAATTAATTTTTGAATTTCAAAACCATTTTTCATGTAATAGATTCATCGTTATTAAACTTTCGGTTTTTGTTCAGTTTTTAAGCTTGGCACGCAGTGAAATTAACATGAAAAAACAGGCGCCACATGCGACGATTACACAAAATGTAAGTTACTGAAACTTTTCTATGTTGCGATCTATATCAGTTCGAGTTGATAAAATCTTTTTCTTCATTTTTTTCTGCTTAAAAAAAGTATAGTTTATTGATGCCGCTAAAAGCACCCGAGAAAAACACATCTAGAGCCGATGATGCATGCACATTATCCAAAAGTGCTTTCATAACTTACCTTACTATCTCAGTTTTTATCCACAAAAACAGAGGAATAACACCACGGAACAAGGAAAAAACTATACTTTTTGTAAAAATTGCAAAAATATATTTTGCAGCACCTAACAATAACTTTCGATTCACCCTGATAATTTGCATGCACCATCAGTTTATAATTATAAATTTTCTCAAATACGGTTCACTTTAGGCTATTTTACTGAGAGTACCTTTATTATACAGAAATGATTGCTCTTTAACATTCTTGAACTCTTTCGGTAATAAACCTAAACTCATAAAGTTTTAAATGAAAATATGTAACGGCACATGTATAACTAGCGTCCTCTGTAATCTATAAAAACCTACATACTGCGTTTCATATAAATTTGCAGTGTTGAGTGGAGCTAAGCGAGCCTCATTTACACGTAAAAAACATCCACCACAAATTGATATTATTTTCAAATTTTAGAATACGGTTAATTGAAACGGTAATTCATGATCTGTATGTCATTACATTAAACGTCAAATCGCAAATAAATAATACATATACTATGTATATTAATAATTATTCTTATAATAATAGGTATTATTAATCCTAACGTTCAACTTAGTCAACTCTCGATGACATGTCTTAGTGGCATAACAATGCTGATTACCACATTACCATGTGGAAAAGATATTTTTATAGAGGAAATCAAGCCTGGTTCTAAGATAATCACAGAGCTATATTTTTTAATTCCTATGCTTCTCCACAATATAAACTCATATGAAACGGACAGTAATTAAGTCCACCGAATTTGTGGCATCTAAAAACATAGATACACCAGTTTTCATTTCAAAATTCCTAATAGTTTTAATATAAATTTAAAATTGATGACAAAAAAATTTGAACTCTAACACCCTCTATCTCAGAAACTTTGGGTTTTGCGGCAATTGTTTATTATGTAAATTATACTTTTTTTTCGATAACCAGTGTTGGTTTGGCATCACAGCTCAAAAACATACTGTATAGGCAGGGCAAGCCTTAGAAAAACAAAAAAGGTTAATTGTGATATCGTTGAATTAATTCCTGACATAAAGTGCTCGTTTCTAATTCCCTGTATAAGTTTTGTGAGAAATTTGTAACAATATCATAAGACGTCAATTCACTATCATAAAGTCAACAATTGTTGCCATGGCTTGCTACAATAAGCCAACGTTTTGTTTTAATTGACAATAATGCATGTTCCCATTGTAAGCGAATTGTAAACAAATTGATTAAACATCACGGGATGGCAAGAATGGAGTGGCCACTACCGGATATGAATTGCTTTGAGCTTGTTTGATCCGAAATGTTGGGACAACTAAATGGGCTGCAAATGCCGCTCCACACTTTAGAGCAATTAGAGGCCGTTAAAAGTCAATCATTTGATATTGTCTTTTCCAAATGTGTAAGTAACAATGACATAGAACGAAAGTAAATTTGGTATGCTTATTCCGTATAGAAGATTGCAAGTCAATTTGAATGACAATAATAGGTGGTGTGCGAAGAGCAAAGAAAAGACCGCTAAGATTAAACTAACTTCCTAGTTAACAACGCATTTCTTCCGTATAAGCTCTGACAGATTTGATCTATAATGAAATAGATTTGCTCATTTAAGAGCCGTCACTATCCGATCCAATCGTAAAAGTTTTGGTAACTCTGCTTTCAACAGGAAAAAATTAATTTTCTGATTGAACTGCAAAATAACCGCATATTTTGCCTATAACGCTTCACATCTTAATTTGTAATATTATTGGCGCGGTTGGATGGATGGATTGATTCATTGCCAGTGGCGGCGCATTCTTTTCTTTTCTTCGTAATCTAATTGGTCATTTTGCGAACAAAATAACTGAAACGGGATTTCTAATTGTGAAAGTAGTTCACTTCGATTCTCCACCCTTAATTATTCCGCTGACCAAATTCCCAGATGGGTTATTTTTGAAATACAAAGGGGATTGACCGCTCGTCACACGGAAAAATAATTATAAAATAAACGTTTTTTTTGTAATAATCGTCTGTCGAGTCTTAGACCTTTCACTCGTTTGGGATTTTATTAAAATCGGCTTCCCATAAGAAACGAGCCGTGACAAATTCGTAAATATTAAAACGCCTTAGTTAATTGATCTAATTAAAATTATAACACGAACACCGTCATTGACTGTAATCGGCCGTTGGAGCGTAACCAAAACGACTAAAACCTCATAGGTCTATACGGGGAAAAAATTGATGGACAATCTTTGATGTTAAACGGACCGCCCACAATGATCAATGAAATGTATATGAAGTGGTTAATTTTTTTACGTTTTTGAACAAAGACTCTGTGAGTAGAATCGGATTCATTAATTTTAATGGGCAAAGTCAAGGTTTTACGATCAGTTTTCGAGGAAAACTGAAAGTGAAATAAACGAAAACAGAGAATCTTTTCTTGTCCCTTTAATTTATATTTTTCTTCTCTTTGAGCTTCAAAGAGGAATCCTTTAAAGGATTTATTAATCCTTTTAACTGTTATTTATGACTAATTTAAATTTAATTTAGGATTTTTCATTTTTATTTTATTGTTCGACTGGAATAAAACTCCCTCGATCTACCGAGAAATCATTAGAACTAAAAGAAGACTCTAAAGGTGTGTACAGACATGCAAGGGAACAACGTAATGCTGTCGCATAAGATCTTCGCACGCAATGTTGTTGCTCGATAAATTTACGATATGATTTAATGAGGTCGTCCACTCATTTTTGCAAAAATATGAGCGTATAGAGCTTAAAAAATTATTCGATAATTATTTTTGGTTTTCCTTGAATAAGCGGTAAAATAAAAACCGTTGAAGAATTCCAGTACGATGATTTAAGGTCTAACCAATCACAAGCGATTAGTATTTAACGAAAATTACGAACTGGCAATATTTATAATATAAATACAACCAACCATAGACCTATAAAGATGTCACCTTTTAATAAATAAAAAAATTTGTAATAAAGTTCCAATGGGCCTGTATACCTTAAATTGAAAGGTTTGGCTCAAAAGATTCCTTATATTAAAAGGAAAAAATACGTAAATGTTTTTGAAATCCAATCATTGAGTTTAGAAAAAATTTAAAAAATATGAAATTGTGATGTATTAAGGTCTATGAAAACTGATTGGATAAAATATTTAAGGCGGAGCATTCGTCAACACCAAAAATAGCAAAACTGTGGAAAAATATCGTTAATACCTTTATCATTTTCATCGACTTATAAATTTATTACTAAGTACCTACTTGTCTTCTGGGCGATATTTCGTTCTAAAGTATGCTAAAGTTGATGCGTATTGAAAGACAGTTGCCCGCTCATGCAAGAACTTTTCGTCGATTTGAAATTATGGTTGTTATACAATTTTTTTTTGTTTATTTAAGAAGATACTTTTATACTTCTATTGTCGGTAGTGTTTCTATTATTATACTTAGCTTGTTTGTGATTGATGGGATTTAAATTATGCCGAAATTTTTTGACAATTTTAATTTTTTTGCTCAAAAACTACTGCTTATTTAAAGACGACCAAAAATACATATCGCTTAACTTTTTAAGTTCTATATGCTCATATTTTTTTCAAAAAAAAGTAGTTAGACCCATTCAACTAGCAGTTTTTGCATGAGCAAGCAACTATCTTTCAGTACCTATCAGTCTTATCACACTTTGGAGTTGAATATCAAAGAAAAAGTCCAGTATATTGTAATAAGTCGATGAAATGAAATACTAATGACATTAGAGACATTTTCTTCGCAGTGTTGCCCTATTACGTTCATGAAAGCTTCATTTTAAAAATTTTGTTTAATCAGTTCTCAGTGACTTTAATACATTATAATAATTTATTATTATTTTTGATTATAATTTTACATTATTTAATTTTTTCAAACATCGACAACTCTAATTTGGAAAACATTTTACGTATTTATTTTTTTCAATTTAAAAAATCGTTTCAGCCAATAATCACTCTTCGATTCGTTTGAGGTGTACACGGCCCATTTAAGCCATTCAACAACGGAACGATGTCTGAAAGCACCTTCTCAAATTTAAATTGGCGTTTTGTAAATATTCAAAATTTGATTTAAAAACAAGAGAACCAAATTGAACTGAAAAATTTAATATTCCCAGCATGAAACCGTCTCAAAAACTTACTGATTTTATTGCAAAAAGTTTCATTTACCCTCAAATCTGACGCATATTGTAAAAAATTGTAGATTTTCTATTTACTCGGTCTTGTTTTGATGAAAAGAAGAAGGGAAATACATTTTTAAATAAGTGCCTACATATTCTATTAAATGAGAAACCTATCGTGCGGTAATTTGAAAGAATTCTTCAAAGTACCTTTCAAGTAATAATAATTTTTATAATTTCCTGCAATCGTTAATGTTCTAATTCGTATGATTAGGTATTAGAAATCGATGTTTTCAAATGACTCAAACACTGATTAAAATTTATGAAATGTTGGAAGGAATTTTTACAAAACAACTTCAGGAAACTTAATCTAGAATTCCTTCACAAAAAGATACAAAGAAAAAAAATGATTGAAAAATGTCTTTCCGTATATAATTTACGAGACATTTTTAATAAGTTTAACTTAAATTTGTTAAACTGTGATATAATAAAGTCTTCCGAACGAAGCCAATAAAATCTTAGGACAGTGTTCGCTGGTCTGAAAGATTTAAGCTAAAAGAAAACGAATCTTGTAAAGCTGGTAAAAAAGCGTATTTTATTTCCTGGCAAGGCGACTTATCATAGATCCCTTGTAAAAACAACCGTTTCCATTGTATATTATTTTTCTAGAAATTTCATCGTTTCTCTACGGTAAAGCATAGATACTGTTTTAAGACCACTGGTCGTGGTTTCCAAGTGACAATGGATTTTATCGCATTGATTCTTTTTTAGAAAAAACATTTTTAGTTCGACTTTATGATTGATTTTACGGTCATTTATGGAACCAAAACTCTTAATTCCTAAAGGTCTTTTACTTATATTCGCATTTTATCAGATATTAAGCCCTGAATCGAATACCCATTGCTTATTTTACTTGAAATGACGCTTTCGATCTTAATGCGTCACAGTTCACAGATCACGGGGTTCGTTAGCCTTCGCTTGCATACACTCGAAATGGAAAAATTCTACATTTTTATATAATAAAACTTCTCGTGATGAGGGCAATTAGCTCTTTATTTGATTAGCATAAATCGAACGGAACGAGATCAGGAAATCGCGCCGGACGATTATTAAGCATGACCAGGAAACATGAGACGCTCGCGCTGAATACAAACAAAACTAAATCGTGACTGATTTCAAACATTTTTAGTACCGTAATATGTTTCTTTTTTCAATTCCAATACAACTAGTTTTTTTTAGATTTTATCAATTTTCTCTTATCGTTAGTTTCCAATTCAATAATCATGAGCTCTTGCAAATGAAATGACAAACTCACGGTAAAACATTGACACACCAACAATTAGGTATCAAAAATCTGTAACTACAGTTTACAAATTAATAAGGTTATTGTTACTATTCACTCAGTTTGCTAAAACAGATCGATATTCAAAGATAAACAATATTATTGAAAATTTTATGTTAAATCAATCACTCAACTTATTGAATTATATTTTGAACTATGGTTTAGAAATCTATTTTGTTGTTGTTAAAGTTACAACGCTTAATGATGCAACAATAATGGGTAATTAACACACTGTTTTCAACTTTAAATAGTTTAAAACTAAACTAACTTAAAAAATTTGCTAATTCATGGGTGCGGTCAAATGTTACGCGTGTTGAAAACAGACATTCTAAGTAAAAAGTTCCAAAAAGTTGTATGTATATAATTTAGAAATACTATGATATTTTAATGGAACTTCACTCGAACCTTTTACGCAGAAAGTCATTTATGGAAAAGTTTCCAGACCAAAAATGTTTCCAGGAATTTTTTTTACAATTACAAAAGTTTCCGTTGCCAAATAAGGAATAAAATCAATCATTATCTTCGACTTCACACTTTACAGGCATACAGTGTTTTTACGTATAAAAGTTGTCTTTAAAACTTCTATCGAAAAATTCGTATTCACGACAAAAACTCAAAAATTTAATTAAAAATCCCTAACGAATTCTATTCTTTTTCATTCTCGAACAAACAAATCGGTCAAATTGATGCCGAATCCAATCAATTAACCTAATTTTAAAGCGTAACGTTAATTTTCGTCGTTCTTTTTCACGGAAAATCATTTTGTTTGCTGTTTTGACCTTAATATTTTCAGACGGTTTTCATATGCGTCATTAAGGTTTTATTGCCGTTACTTCTCTGTTTGTCTGTTTAATTGTTTAATTGGTTGTGTAAAAACATTTAACGGTATGTAAAGGAAATGTTAGACAGACGTGTTATGAGACGACGTGACTCCTTTTTCTGAATGAATCTGTAATTTGTACCTTTTTTGTATCAAGCAGGGCCGCCACACCCACAGGGCTAATTGGGTTATCGTCTTGCTTTGTTCACACGAACGGCTTTTTTATTTATTTATTTTTTTTAATCTCTGATTTCTATTGTTTGAAGAAAATATATAACTCTTCTGTAATATTAATAAGAAGGAAAACTACCCATATCCTGAGACAGGACCATCTGTGCCCCGTGACCTGAGAAGAGCTTCTGTATTTCCTCTTCAGTCTTTGTTGAGTGCCGCCGACTGTTTGAGCTGATCCTTCGTAGGCTTAAAAGTTCTCTGTGTTCATAACCATGAATGGATATGCCCAACTAGACTTAAATTTGACAAATTATTGTTTAATCATTGGAAACGAAGAGTTCATTAAATTGGACACGAGCTCGTTAAGGAGTTCTGTAATTCGAATGGTACAGAATTACGCTTTTATTGTGTCTAATGCATCAACTATAATTAGATGACACATCCTAAGGAATGCACAATATTTATTTCCACAAAGACTAAAAATTATTCGGAGCGTTAATTAATAAAAAATAAGATGAGATTCCCGCAGTAAACGAGATAATATTGCATCTTAATTGTCACTTTCTTACGCTGGCACATACATAGGTGTTTCCTTTTCCTTTTTTTTCAATTAATAGTTGCTTACAAAGTCATCATTGAGTGCAATAGTTTGAAATACATTCGACGCATTCCATAATGAATATTTATGGGTATGTCGCCGATAAATGTTGGAATTAGAATGAGAGATTAAATTCCCAACCAATTAAAGAAATAACAAGGGAAGAGCAAGTAAATTAAGGTTTAAATAAGTGATATCCGTGTTCGATACCGGGTTCGAGCCTGTTATTTATTCTACATATGTAGGTAAGAGGCTTTTTTTTGTTCCACTTGTTTATGTAGGCTTTCTTTATTGCAAAGGGATTTTTATTCGATTTTTTTAAAGCTCCAGTTTTGGGGGTTTTCCTAAATTATACTTTTGAGAGTGTTGTTTACGAAAAAGAGGAAAGTGCCAAATGAACAGTTCGTAAATATGTGGTACTGTTAAATAGGTACCAAAAATTATCAGGCAAACTAATAACAACCACGTCAAAACTCTGAAAATAATATACATTATATTACTTGGAAAATAAGAGATTTTAAATGTATCGCAAGCCATTGTTAAGAACGCTCATTAAAGGTGTGATACACATTGACAAAACGGAATATTAAAATATTACTGGAGATGCAATCCAAAGTGGAAAGATCAATATTGGAAATCACTTTTCAAGATAAAATTCCTTATATAGGTAACTATAAGCCGTAACATAAAGGAAATTAAATTGGAAAACTTGTGAGAGGCTTTCGTCCAACAGTTGGTGATGATGATGATGATTACTGTATGTGTGTGGGTTCCATACAACAGTTACCCTATTCATCATATTCGCCAGACGTTGCACCTTGAGTTCCACAATTGTACACAATTCTTTTAAAAAAGGCAAAATTACAACGTGAACTACTTATGTAAAAAAAAACAGAAGTATGTTAGTTTAACGGCGCCAAAAAGTACAAGATTCGTTTGCTTTATTGGTGCCTGGATTAATAGTTGCAAATTGTCCGTGCGAGTTGATTTGTGTTGTTTCTAAATGCCACAATACCAGCGCCAGGTGACTGGCGCCAACAGTATGTGGAAAATTTGCTTTATGCTTGTAATTTCAATATTCCCATTGAACAAGTGGTTAAAACATGAAATGAAAATATTAATAAATAGAAAAACTTGTTTTTTCTATTTATTCTGATGTTCTTCTAAAATTATGCGCAAATATGAGCAAATTTCTAAAGAACTTTTTGTCTTATTTGTTAATTTCAGTATCTAAATTGGATATATTACCTACGAAAGAATAAATGTATTTCGCTGGATGAAAATGCAAATTAGAAAATACTCATAAAACTTAGAAGAATTTCCATAAATTTTCCAACTCTTGTTATTTATTTAGAAACAAAACACATAAAATACATGTGCCGTTAAACAATGGAATATTTATTAATTCTTTCACAAGAGAGAAATCTATTAATGAAAAGAAGAACCCATGAAAGAATGTATGGTAAAGGAAAAGATTCGTCCCAGCCCTACTTATTTTATCCTATTTAGTTTTCAGAACAAACAATTTCTTACCAATTACAGCAGCATTAACAAGCAAAAAGCAAAGAGTACTTAAAAGCTTTTAATAAGAGATATCCTCGTTCGATATTGGCTTTAGAATATCTACATATGTATGTACGGACTTGCATATGTGTGTTGTTTGCTTTCGTTGACCCAGGTCAGCGAAAACCAAGCGAAACCGACCGATTCTACCATTATACGATGAATAGTCACGAACGAAAGTACCAGAGAAATGATGATGACGATAATGATGGTGCCAGTGCGGGTTATTATTATGACTATTCACAATCCATCTTACGGGCAGTGTGTGTATATAATGAAGTTGACCCTTTTCTAATTATTAAACGTTTCCTTCTTTAGATCGAATGTAATTTAACAAACGGGAAACCGTATTGTACATACTATTTGTAATTGAGTAGACGCGTTTGAACTGGGCATGTTTTGAGTATGCAATTTAATGATAGTTAACTTTCGTTAATGTTTCAATATGTAGTAACAGATACAACAGTTTCAGCTCGAAAGTTATTTTAGGTTCTTTTCATATTTTTTATAGAGATCGAACGAATATGGACGTCTATCAGCATATTGATAGCTATGATACTAATAATTTGGAAAATTGGCACATATACATAGATAGGTACTAATTTTGACATGCAACATTGATTAAAAGTATTTTTAAGATGATGCCGCTAGCGGTTATATCGGAACTATATGCTAAGTTGTTTATTTTAAATGGATCACTCTATATATTTTTGCATTTTTAGATTGTAAGCCGACACTCATAAATGCTTTTGGGCTCGAAATGCTTTTCGGATTTCCCTATACCTAAACCTAACTGTTTTTAATATTTTTTTAATTGTTCCTGAAACAATTTTTAAATGGGAATTTATCAGTTATTTTCAAAACGACCCTCATGAAATTTTGATGAGATATTAGTCAAGCATTGTAGATTAGGATAACTAGAATGGTTTACTGGATTAATCTCGAATTTACCAAATTGTTAAAAAGAAAAAGCCATTTATTTTATACAATATCCCGCATATTTTTATAAATCCTTATTCTTAATTTAATTCTGAATCGATTTATATTAAGGCCCTTATACATATTCTTTACGCGTTTTCCATAATTGACGATTTTTTAGTTAGCTTTTAGAATAATGTCGGTTCTTGTCAAAATATAGGGGCAACATTTTTATTGATTACTCATATGATAATTATTAGATCAACAATAATATAAAAATTGAAATCATAATAATTGTGATTTTATATTCAAAAAGAATTCAATAAATTTTGAAAGAAATTATACTAATTTATATTCATCCAAAAATTAGAGAAATAAATGTTATAACATTTTGTCACTTATCACTTATGTTATCATAATTATTTTATCATTGTCAACTCACTTAACATAAAGTATAACTGCGGATTTAAATGAGCAAGAAGAATATGGGGGTCACACTAAAGAGTTAATTTAATTTCATTATTTTTTCATTTTTCTTTCATAAAAAATTAATTTCTTTAAACCTTTGGTTTATTTTAAATATATTTAAATGAAATATACATTATATGTATATAATATAACACCTATGAATATTGATCAGAGACAATATTATCCAGTTAATTTGACAAGAACTCATATCCTTTCCAAAACTAACTAAGATAATTCGAATTATTGTTTGATAAAATTAAAAACATTGTAAATGATGGAAAATACATGAAGAATAAATATAGGGGTCCTTAATAGAAATTAATTCAGTATTAAATTAGGTATAAAGATAAATAAAAGTATGCAGGACGCTCCATTTAAAATAAATCAATTTTTTCCTTTAAAATTTTTGTATATCCGAGATTAACTCGGTATGTTATTTATGAAAACCATTCCAGTTATCCTAATCTATCATTTCTATGTAATATATCAACAACATTTCATAAGACTAGCTTTGAAAATCACGGGTAAAATTAAGTTTAAAAAATTGTATTTTGGAATTAATTTTTCAAAACCAATTAGGTTTAAGTAAAGAGAAATAAAATTGGTATTTAATCGGTAGCTTAATATCCTACTTGAATTAAAAAATACGAAAACAGATAGCTGATATGCAATGGGGTTATTTTCAAAATTTCAATGTCCATATTCGAGGGACACCCTGTATTACAATTCCCTATCGTATTTGAATGTAACACTAAATACATGGGTAAATTGTGTGTCCATAAATATTCTGGCGTGTTGAAAATGAATCGTCACTGAGGGAAAAGGAAATTTAATAACATAATTGTTTATCTAAGGTCCAACCCCAATAGCTTTTTGTTTGTTCGCACTCAGAATGTTTCTATTTGGTTTCATATAGTCAATTATTAAAAAAAGAAAAATAAAAGGGCGACAACCACTTTAGACATAAAATTCTTAGTATGAGTACAGAAAAGCCTGAAATATGTAATATTCTTAGAAAAATTTATGTAGTCATCGTTACACGTCTACACAGACAATAAGATGCCATGGCAATGTTTTCAAAAATAATATTTAAAATCAACGATGAATTTTTATGAAGGTTCAACACTTAAGACTTGTAGAGCAGATTGAAAATGGCTCTTTTCTGACCCAATCTGTCATAATTGTCATGCTTTAGATGCCAACAATTAAAATTCAAATCAAAATTGGACCGGTCTTTTTAATAATCAACCAATTAAGCGATTCGTTTGTTATTAGAGCCGCGCCCAAAGTGAAAAAATTCACATATAACGTTCAAACCGTTAACAGCAGTCAATTATAATGGACGTAAAGCATCTGTTTAACGTCCTTATTAACATCCCCGAAAAGTGGCAATAACGGCAGCGTTTAAAACATGCCGAAAGTGAACAGTTAGAGGCCGCCAGAGCGGGTCACTCGAAATTGCTCTTCGGGATGGCGACCTTTTTAAATTAGCGTAACATAACTGGATTAAGCGATAAAAACGTCACGTTTCGCTTAGAATAAAACGGTTCGAGTGTTTTACGACACACTGACTGACAGGAGAGAGCAAGAGAGAAAAAAAATTGTTCTTTTCGTCTAATGTTAATTGCCACAATACAGCGAAACAAATACAGTGGAAGAAACGTGACAATGGCGTGTCTCTGACGATTTCCCTAACATAAGAGGTTTTACGCTATGGACTGTTCTTTGTGGGTTCTATGATGTCTTAGTTTAATCCTGCGGAGTGATCTAAATGGAAGTTTGACTTGATTCGTTATTTGGAACGCGACTAAAGAAACAAAACTGAACATTACTCATATAATTCAACAATTGTGTTTGACAAACAAATCCCAAACACCTCTTTTTAGTCAAAATTATGATTCTTATCAATTTTTCAATGTGGAAAAACGAATCTAAAATAATTGCAGCTCAATAAACTGAGATTTATATAAAATACATTGAACAATAAAATCTGTGAGAAATTGATTCAGCCTGTTTCCGAATGTAGCGGCCCTTTAATTGAACAAGCCCCCCCTTGAGCGGTGACACGGTTATTTAACTCTGCACTGATTTAGGACAATGCAATTTACGCACCCAACTAAAGCAAATCGTACCAGAATTATTTTGTTCACACACTAGTCATACACTAGAACGCGGCAAATTACTGCGCCCTAGTGTATGTGTAAATAGTGTATGCAAATGAGAACAAATTAGCAGGTAAATGTTAAATTTTTCCTACATTAGGTACTCATCTCAATACTATTCAATAAGCAAATCAAAGTAAAAAATAGCTGAATGATTTTGCTGCATTCAGTAGGAATTTGAAATGATACGATCAATTGGAGAAGGAAGCTTTTACACGTACTATCTCTTGTTACGTTTCAAATCTTAATTGGTATCATCAAGCATATATCCCATACATATGTATACGGGTGTAAAGGATACTGATAGCCAAACTTCAGGGGGTAATTATACAATTAATTTGCAACAAAAAAGTCTTATAACATTTTTTTGAAAAGTTGACAGTTACTCTTTTATTTAACATTTCTTTTCAACAAATGTTGTACTTTTTTCCATAAAAACAAGAATATCTCCGTTATTTTGAGATATTATCATCTAATTTGATCATACCAACTGAAAGAGCATTAAATTTGCTATAAGATATGTGTTCTTTCGTTTTAAAAAATTGTCTATACAGGGTGTTGTAAAAAGATAAAAATTTAACTTTTCAAAAAAATGTTATAAGACTTTTTTGTTGCAAATTAATTGTATAATTACCCCCTGAAGTTTGGCTATCAGTATCCTTTACACCCG
>JABRWK010000079.1:0-124663 GCA_013372445.1 Hypothenemus hampei | reverse complement strand
GGTGTAAAGGATACTGATAGCCAAACTTCAGGGGGTAATTATACAATTAATTTGCAACAAAAAAGTCTTATAACATTTTTTTGAAAAGTTAAATTTTTATCTTTTTACAACACCCTGTATAGACAATTTTTTAAAACGAAAGAACACATATCTTATAGCAAATTTAATGCTCTTTCAGTTGGTATGATCAAATTAGATGATAATATCTCAAAATAACGGAGATATTCTTGTTTTTATGGAAAAAAGTACAACATTTGTTGAAAAGAAATGTTAAATAAAAGAGTAACTGTCAACTTTTCAAAAAAATGTTATAAGACTTTTTTGTTGCAAATTAATTGTATAATTACCCCCTGAAGTTTGGCTATCAGTATCCTTTACACCCTGTATAAAAAGTCAAATTAACTTACAATAGTAACAATTTAAATAATAGCTTGAAATAATTGGCATATTTCGTCAATAGATTAAATAACTAGTTATTCTGGCTTATTTCTTATGATTATCAATGACTATGATACACTTTTCATTTCCAATTTACATTTTGGTAGAGAAACACCTAAATTAAAGTGTTTAAAAATGTAATTTCTGGAATTATATTCGAAATATTGCCGATTCGATCAAAGTCAACTATATAGTAGTTTAAAAATTCCAAATCTAATTTTCTTTAAGGGGGGAACTTCTAAATAACATGGAATCTAAATCGAGATCAAAAAAATTCTGGGAAAAATGTTCTCTTTTGAGTATTTCCTTTGAGGAGACATAATTTTTACCACTAATCATCGTAGTTTATTTAAAAAGAAAAACGTATTTTTTTTAAATTAGTTTTTTTTAATCAACTTCAAACATAATGTTGATTTTGACTGCACCAAAAGTGATTTATCGTAAAACTGAATTCGACATGGATGCAGCCACTTGAATTTCTGGGTCATAACTGAGTTTTCGATTGAAAAAAATCCTGTTATGTCAATAGCTGAACAACATACGAACGATACGATGGCACCTCGATTTCGCCGGCCTTCTGTTCGAATTTATTAATATTTAAGGGCTCATTATCTGCTACACCGTGCTCGTTTGTACCGTAATAAATTAAAGCGCGCAGGTGTCCGAGAACACCATGGATTTTATCTATCTTGAATTTATAACATTTATGCTTTTTAAGGAATTTAGAAGGAGCCAGTGACTTACCTTGGTCGAAGGAAACGATCAAAATTGAAAGCACCACGACGGCGATACCTGAAAGTCCTCGCCGGCGAAATTCCATATCGAACGAAAACGTTAGTCACTCAAGAAGAGTCAAGTTCAAGTTTGTAATACACTATTTTGGTCGAGCCTCCGAAAATGATACGTCCACGTTCAGCTGGTCGTACACCTGAAGAGGAGAAACGCGCCGCGATATCGTCGCTGTGGTGGACGTTCACCGACTCCGTTGGCCGTCGAAGAAGAGCGGCCCAGTTGGGGCCCCGGCCTCATCACCGTATCACATTTTGCCCTATATATTCTTCCCATTCTTCGACGAGGGACACAAGCAAAAATGATGATGATAGTGCATCAGAGTGCATCGGAAATCGGTCTGATGTGACGAATATCTTGGACCGTTATGTTAATAATGTTTTTGGTGATTAGTCTGAATTTGGATCGATTCAGGTTAATTTTTGTATTGGTGAGAAGAGAAAGCGATTTACTAATTTTTTAAACCTTTTTAATACTTAAAATGCTTTTAAAATATCGTCCATGAAGTTATGTCGGACAATTGGCGTACTTCCAGCTCGTAAGGATCGATTGTAGTATTGAAGATTCGTTTAAAGCACACTACAGCTTTTTTCTTTCGACCCTCGATCTTTATATGCATCAAGTCCAGCAACAATAGTTGATAACTGTTAGATATGTAGTCGATTTGTTAAAAGGATTATAATGCTTTAATGTTGGCTTTGCCGGCTCGAATTTATAAGACGGATAATCAGTCAATCGCACCATACGGCTATGTACATTTCTAATACATTCTCTAGAATTTATTTCGACGTTTTTAGGTTAGATTTCAAATTCCGGTCGACTAGTGTTCTGCTTCGTAAACGGGACGAGCTTTATGACTTTAAAGAAAAACACCGACCACGAACTATCACACAAATGCTAACAACAATAATAATAATAATGGCATAGTGAAAAATGACAGTTTGAAAGGTCACGTTTTAAGACTTTGAAAAACGATTTAACCAATATTTAGGATTGCAAATTTCAAATTTCCATTTGTCCGTTAATGGTAAAATCAGGCACTGTTAGAATATTTAAAAACAAAAAACAACGATTGTACCATGACCTTTTTGTAAATTGCAGTATTTACTGGAAGTACTGTATTAACAGCCATGAGCAGTTTGATCAATAGTTGGAGTATGCATCCTGGTAACCTCATTAGAAAATAACAATAATTTTCTTAGAGTGCAGATTGAAGGGGCCCCTAATAATTTTTTCACTTCACATTGACCCTAGCCTTTAGCGGTCGCAATGAACCACTTTCTCATCGAACAATACTAAAATTAACCTGAATCGGTACAGATTTGGTTCAATTATAGACAAATTTGCTGATGGTTTGTTATTTAAATGTTCAATAAGAAATTGTTAATGGTATACTGGCTTAGAACACCCTCTCTCTATAACCTAGATAAAGATTCACAGGATTTTTGTCTTACCTTGACAATAGATATTGAAGTAGAAGATCAGACAAGAACTTCGACTTCGATTTCCGTAATCACTTGCACGAGGGCAATTTAATAAATTAAGAGACAAGTAGGTCAAAAAGAGTATTTAAGACTTCCTTTTGCAAAAATTCACAACATTTATTTTATATTTTTTTTGTATTTCAAAATCGCGCAGTAGGTAATAACAATAAATTGGACCAAGAGAGTTCTAAGAGATTGCAACTTCATGCAATCAGTGTTCAAGCTTTCTCTTTTGTAGTCAAGCTCAAACTGGTGAAGCGAAGTCTTATCATAGGTCGTTAGTGTTTCAAAACGCTAATGACTTATGATAAGACTGCTTCTTGCTTCTTCTTCAACCGAGCTCTTTTGACAGATGTAAGATATTAATCTATTACGATTAATATCTTACATCGATTACGTTCTATTCTTTATGAGTGTGAGTTTATGAGCCCCAAATGTTCCTAGATAATTTACACCATAGAAAGTACAGAACTTGCTTTGCTTTCCTAAGCTATTGCTTCATCAATGTATGTAGATTTCATTGATTTAATGACAGAAAAAATGGATAAATGATATAAAAGTAAATTTTACAGCCTTTTTGATTGCATTAACATTTATCATTTAATAAAACGAATGGTTTCACGTTTTGCTTTAAACAGCGCATTATATGAGCTTTTATGAGTGCAAAAGCTGGTTTTACGGCGCGCCACTTCAATTACCAACCAAACGATGGCGTTTAACAGTCATCGTGTTTAATAAAAAAGAAATTGGTTGTTTTATGGCGTTGTCTTAGTACAGGTAGGTACCTTTTCTTCACTTTAGGATGACCCACTTAAGATTCGTTCGAAAGTTGATACAGAGAAACCAAAAAATGTAGACGAGTCTTGTGTGTAATTGACGGACTACCATTTTGCCCAGTTTATTTTCTTCTGATTTTATACACAAAATCAAAGACTCTTGTCTAGGAACATAGATTTAGATGTGAATTGATGTATTAATCTGTATAATCTTGGACAATGGTTGCTGTTTAAAGTTCTTTTAAATTTCGACGTTTACATACTTGTTGAGATGCCCAAAAGAATAATTTTCTCGCCTTCTTTCATTGACTTAGATACAGGGTGTTCCATGATTTGCCTTGGCAGTTATGGCAGCTATAGGTTAATAATTAAATTATGCGATACCCTGTATAGTGTTGATTCGTATTCTTCTTCGTGCTCCTTTAAAATTTATCATGAACAGCTGTTTTTTGAAGCTTTAAGTTGCTGATAGAATTTATCGGTGGTTTTTAAGGTTTATCCATGCTAATCCAAGTTGGAAGAGAAACATTCACGTATTCTTCTCTAGGGATTCTTTGTGCAAAATTTATGGAAGGGTTTGGAGTTTTTTCAAACAAATTATTTATAGAACTAGTGGTGCAATTCTTTTGAAACAATTCCATTATGAAAGGAATAAACGGCATAGACATTGTCAAAAGCCATCGATCTAAATAGCAATTAATGATCACAAATGTATATTTTGTACGTGAGATTCATCACCAAGCAGTACCCAATTAAGATATTATGATCATTCGTTCTTAGTTTCCTGCTATTTATGATGAATAGTTGTGAGGATCAGACGAAACAAGAGGAATAAAACAAGATTCACAGCAAATATATAAATTTATTATTATTATTATTAAGGATAATAAATGTATTTAAATCTAATTGTAAGATTAAAATATAAATTTACAAATTTCAAAATTCCAAATCGTGCATTATAGTATAATTAATAATAATATATTATATTACTATTATTATGTTGGTAATTTGTGTGATTTTTACATCAATCAATCAATGATAAATACATTATTATTTCCTATAATCTAATGATGACTATTAAAACTGTAATAACATGTAACGGAAAAAATACTGTTTGAAATCAATACGTTTGGCGTTTTGATGCGAATTTATTGCTACATGACTTTTTTCCAAAAAATTGGAAACGTTCAAATCTGAAATGTTTTCAGGAAAATACGGTTTTTCAAAAAAAAAAACAAAAATTACAGTACATTGTTTCGGTTTAATATACACATAAACTATTAAGATACCCGAATATCCGAACTTGGAAACAGTGGCCGAAGTGAAAAATGCACATTAAAAAGCTCAAAAAGAAAATAAACGGGAACAACAAACAACATTTACACATCTATAAGAGACGAATTATATGTATAAATATTGATTTTAAAGTTGAAGAATTAATGCCATATTCTCACACATCAATCGGGACTGATTCTTTTCGACTCATTTGAATAAACGCGTGCATTTACGGTCCGTTGAAAAATATTATAAATATGTACTTATAAATAATAAAAATGGAAGAAAACTGAGAACGCTTAACGAGCGATGCGTGTTGTGGATTCAAGTTTTTTAAGTTCAAAACAGCTTAACGGATGTGCGCTTTAAATTGTCCGTATCGAGAAAGATAAGAAAAAACAACGGAAATTTGATTGACATCTCTGCGAAAGTCAGCAATCGCGTTCCCTATAATTTTGCTTTGAGAGAACATTACTACATATTCATATTGAATTTGTTTAAAAATGTTTATCATACATAGCGGAACAGTCTGACTACAAGATTTTTAAATTTATTATATATGAGGGCTGTATGATATTTCGCAGCTTGTACTACGACAAATAGCAAGACTGACTTAAAGTTTGTTATATATGTGTACGTATATCGTCAGTTAACAGTATCTTCCAAATAAATCAGTCATAATTTAAGACAGGTTTATCATACTTTTGTTATGATGATTATTAAAAGAGTTATTCATTCTTTTCTAACACCAATATTTATCATACAGCCCTCGTAAAACACAAATTTAATAAGAGGAGATTAATCAAATTGAAGGAAAGACAGTATAATGTAATACCAGTTTCTTTTGAAATGTGAATGAATGATTTGATTTGTACAGGGTGACTCTGCAACAACTGTATGATGACTCTAAAAATGAACCTTTGATAGGTGAAATCCATGTAGAAAAGAACATGTCATAAAAACAAAAGGAAGGATATTTGTGTTATGATAATTATTTTTTAGGTTTTTTTTCTACTCTTAAAGCAATGTCTATATCTTCACGTATTAGTAAAGCTAATAGACGTATACGCTATATTACGTAATAAGCGCATCGTAAATAGAATTTTAGTCGAATATACGAGGGCTGTATAATAAGTATTTCTAGTCAAGAATAATTAATGTCAGCGACTCAGTCGACTCTGGCTAGCTTTTTTGAAATAATGCGACTTCTATTTTAACATGGTTTATAAAACTGTCGGTTTAATTGAAATTGTTTCCGAACCAATAATACCTTCAATTATTATCAAAAATCTAATGTGCTAACAGTTTAGGAAGATACTGTATAAAATACAGATGAAAAATTACTTATTAAATTTTTATCATTAGTGTTTTATTCTCCCACCCTGTGGAATTTACTTATACTGGATAATCCATAAGTAATGGCACATAAACCAGGAGAGGGTTTCTTATGTAAAAATTAATATTATGATTTGGTTCATGAATTTTGTTTCAAAAATCAATGTTTATCAACCTTGAGGACGCCGAGCTTAAAATACTTATAGATGTAATGGGTAATAGGTAGATTCCGAATTTTTATCAAAAACAAAAACTCACACCCCAATGATGTTAAATTCGTCGTTCTCAAGCCTCATAAATAAGCGCATTTTTACTAGTTTTTAAAGATTCTTGTTTTAGTTTAAAAAAGGCATTAATCGATATGATGCCCATTATCCGCGGTCAATATTTCTACAAGAATCTAATTTAGACTTTCTCTATGTTTGTATGTATAGAAAATCGTTATGTAATGTACTAACTGAAAAAAAGGCACAAAATTGGTCAACTGGTTGAGGTGCCTTCAAAAACGTAAGGGTACTATTTCCAAAAACCAGTCCTAGATATATCTAGAATAAAAAAATTAAATGAAATATTCTTTTTGGACGCGCTTAAGCGTATTCAATTTATTCGGATTCAATTCCGTCATTCCATACCATTGGAAAATTTCCAATTTAAGTGCGTCCCAACTTTCTTTCCATAAAACATTTTATTTTAATACTATATGTATGTTTTAACATCTATATTGTAATTTTATACTAATGTTTAATACTTAATAAAAAAATCTTTTTTTTGTTTTCTTCTATTATCTGTTTTTTTTTTAATTATTTAAAGCTATACCACTTTTTTGCTTAATCGGCTTTGTTGGCCGTTTAGCGACAACTCTATGTAAATGAAAAAATCTATTCTAACATGGACCCGATTTGATTAAAATTTTCTTTGATTATTTGTTACGAGAAATATTGTGGAGGATTTATTGTGTCCAGATTTCTTATAGTTTTTAATTCCCTCAAGGGTCAGGACAATTAAGATTACACTAGCACGAGGAACTGTTGTTTTCTAATCTAATTATGTATAAGATTTCCTGCTGTAATTTCACTTTTTATTCAAAATATTTCATAGAACTTACTTACTTTCTTTTCGTAACTCAGCCATCTTTTTCAAAGCATAAAACTATGCTTTTCCAAATTAAGTCGTCACAATTTGCAATTTGCTTCTATTCTGTACAAAGCTTATGCAGATTGTCTCAGATTCTTGCTGACAAGTCTTAACTGCCCTTTTATATATTATATTAGAAATTTTTTTCTCAAAATATTTATCAATATTAAAAAGAAAATAATCCTCTGGAAAATATGAGATATTATATGGTAATTGCTGGACTGGCGGGCAAAAAAGATTCTATTATTTAATCCGTTTATTATATGGATCTGTTACCTATTTATTGTTATTTAGTACTATTTTTTAATTTAACACTACCAACGGAGCACAATATTAAGACCAATTGAAAATCTGTGACAGCCTGAATATCTAAGATGATGTACTTCTTTCGATATTTTGGTTCAAAATTAACTGGATTACATAAAAAAGTCGTTCCCGAACGTGAATAATACCTATTTAATTAAGTTAAAGCTACTGGATTACAAGAAATATTTTTATTTGAACACCCTGTTATCTGATAATAAATAACTGATTAAGGGTTAAGCGTATTTAATTCTAAGTAATAAAAAAAAGTCTGCCATTTATTGGTTTTGTCACTCCACTGAACTCCACTGAACGAATTCAAATGGATTTTCAGGTGCCAGATGCCATTTCCATTTGATAGTTAAGGAAAAATGCAGACCTAATTTTTAAACCTAATCTTACATAATAAACCTCTAAAAATATGTTTTTTTTCTCTTAAAACACGATCAGGAATTCAAATAATCTTTTTTTATTGATCGCTGATTTGTTTTTTTTTTGTACGCTGTACATAGTTAATCTGCTCATAAAGCATAGGTCAATAAAAAAACTATCCAATAGGGCAGATTAACCACTGCATCAATCAGCTACTATAACTTATTACGGAAATAACCTACTAATTTCAATCTAATTCTAGAATTCGAATATCAAATAAGGAACTCGGAACCTAAAAAACATTTTTTGTTTTAAATCGACACGGGGTAGCCTAAAGTTTTTTTACAAAACGTGCAAGTTCTCGCACGATTTTGATTTGCTATCTCTCGCCCACACTTTGCCTAATAAGCTGCGCACCTTTAAACTGGCTGATGTTCTGCTACCTGAAATTTCATTGGATTACGATTAGAGGAATGGTTATTAAAGAGCTACGTGATTGAGATTGATACCTCGGTATTTCTTGGGAGAGTTTTGGGCGCTACCTCCTGTAGTGGGAGTGACAGTACCCGAAGCTGGTGACCGGTTTCGGTGTAGATTTTTCTTCGAGGTACTTCGTTTGCGGAAAAGATCGCGTGATCTCTCGGGATTTTCAAGTTTTAGTCGGATCTGCGTTAGGATTCCCACAAGTAGTTCATCGACATTATGATTGATACCGACAGAGGTCTCTATGTACTTGCAATCGTAGGCTGTTGCCATTGATTTGCCTTCTGTAAAAAAAAAGATTTAAAAACTCGATTTTAATTAAAATTTTATACAGGGTAAACTAACTTACAAATAGGAAAAAGGACTATGGACCAGACCAGTAAAAGAATTAGAGGCAGTTTATTTTGAAAGTTTGCTTAGTTTTTGAAATGTAATTTGAACTACAGATCAATTAAAATTTAATTTAACTTTATAATAGAGGCGTAAAGTTTCAAATTTCCTTGAATTTTAAATAAACACGTTTACAGGAAATCCAAAAAAAGAATTGTAATTTGATACGTATATAGGTATGTGTACTACGTATATGTACAGTGACTTCACAAATGATTGGAAGTCATGTGACCAAAAATATAGACAACCATTCATACACTGATTGGTATTACAGGGAAAAAAGTTCTTAAAAGAAAATTATACGAAAATTTTAATTGAAAAAAGCCAGCTTCAATTCTTCTTCTTTTCTTCATATAATCTTTTTATAAAAGTTTTATATCACAGCAACTGACAGCCCTTTTTGAGCCAAATTTCCATAATTTAAGTAATACCCATGTTTAGGAAGGTGAAGCACTAAAATTTTAAATTTTATTAACATGTTTCCATTCAGAGATCAGCATCTGCAATATAACGACTCGGATAGAATTTATATTACATAGAGGGGTTTGAGCAGTTGCGTGTTTGGAGCAGAAAATTCCATTTGTGCATGAGAGGAAAAGTAAAAGGGTCCTTAACCAGGACTAAAACTTTATTTTGCTTTAAATTGGAGATAGGGAAAAAGAAGACATATCGTTTTACGACTTATACTTTCTTTGTTTTCCTGGATTTCTTTTTTCAGTTCTTTCATTTAATGCGTTGCATTTTTTTAGAATGAGAAAGCTTTTCAAGACGATTTGGGAAACCTTATGTTCATTGTTTTAGAGAAATTGAAGAAAATATACAAGATGTTCCAAAAGGTATTTTAAAAAATTTATTCGAATAATGCAATGTTTTTTTTTAGAATCGAATAATTACTCGCATTTTAGAGTATTGACAACGTGTCTTTCTATACCCGAAATTTTTCGATCGATCTTTTTTATACGATATTTCACGCTACATTTGGGTCAGTATCGATATGGAACTATAACAGCTATGACATCAAGTATAAATCCATTGTTATACAAGTCAATACTTAATGAGATGACCTTTTTTTTGCTCATCGATTTCTATTTTCCCAATAGTTTTTTAGATTTTATTGGATTGATATCCCTCTATATGATACATATCGATACTTTTCAAATATCGTATTATCTAACTACAATTTTATTAACTTTAGCGTATAACTACATATGTGGTTGACATATTTTTGATATTTTTCGATTTCCAACACTACAAAATTTCCATTTAGGCCTCTTCGATCCCCAGTATATCCGTCCTCTAGTGATTTTTTTATTTATCCTAAGTAGGTATACATATAATGTTAGAATCAAATAGGTATATAGAAAAACATATTGGTTCCAATCAATTCTCAAAAACAATAGTAACCTATTTCTGATTTTAATAAATCTGTTGAGCAAGGGGGCAATGGCCTTTCGATCAAACCGAAAGGGCGCTCTCCGCATTTTATTTGGGTCAATGAAAGCACGAGGAGGAGCAAAGCCGAGGAATGAGAGAGAATTTGTGGAGCCGTCAAAGAAGACGTGTAGAGAAAGTTTCGTTAAACAACATCGATTGAACGCATTACGCATATTGAACAATTATGAAGCTTTATCGAAGCACCATACACGAGGTCGTATTTTCTGTATTTGAAACATGAAAAATAAATAAACATTTGGTTATGACATAAAACGAATTGAAATGGAAAATCACTAGAAATGAAATACGAGGACCGTTCAACAAAAACGCATTTCAATACTTTCCTGACAAGCTAGAAACAATAGCCTTTACTGCACCGGATTTTAAACGATTTGCATATAACAACACAATTAGAAAAATGAAGGTATTTCAAAAATTAACATTTTAGTCACTGTCATCTTTGCTAATGTATTTCAGT
Organism: Hypothenemus hampei; assembly: GCA_013372445.1. NCBI lineage: Eukaryota > Metazoa > Arthropoda > Insecta > Coleoptera > Curculionidae > Hypothenemus > Hypothenemus hampei. The sequence goes on along the minus strand of JABRWK010000079.1, from coordinate 113,972 downwards.
TGGAAATTTAAATACCAAACTTTCTGCAAAATCGAAAAGGAAGATAAGTAGAAAAAAATAATTTTATTGTTCTCTTGTTCAAAATTTTGTTTGGTGGTTTGGTTCTACATTCAGCAAAGTTTTAAGACTCTTCAATATATAATAGCGGTGTTCCCGCAATGTAATAGAATAGTTTAAGAATTAACTGTTCATGCGCATTAAAAATGTAGTATTCCGGATTATTTAGTATGCACAATCAGCCAATGGTTCTATAACTCTCCTAAAACAAAGCTAATGATAGAGGCAAATTCCCGTCGTAGTTTATCACGTTGCTAAGTTAATAATAATTCATTTTGAGCACTTTACAAAATGTTAGTGTGATAAGGGACCGAAGAGGTAACTAGATTACTTTGCAAAGTGCAGAAAATTGGCCTTTAATAAGTAATATTTCTAATTATATAGGACAGATTTTCACGATAATTATTCGCATATTCACTCATCTCTTTCCATCTTGTCTGGCGAATATATGATAGAACAGGGAGATAAATTATTATGTCTGCCTATCGGTAGTAATTATTAGAAATTAACTCTTGCCAACTTCTGAAGCGTCTTAGCGTAGTAGCAGCGGTAACAGCAGTGGCAGTATCATTATTTAAATGAAGAGTGAGAGAAAGATGGATGGACTGAAGGTGCCACAGATGTTCTCGAAACTGTGACTAATCAACTATGTCGCTTCATATGATTATGATGAAATTGTTTCCATTATACGCTTTTATTGCGGAAACTATGCCTTCAACCGTAGTTTGTATCGATTCGCACAGCTTTACTGCATTAAGTGAATGTAATTGACTAAATTATGACACACATTTAATCATTTTCACGAGGGAAATTCGTTCGTTGGCCAATTTTCGTAAATGGCGATAATAAAACGATTTATTGGACCAGTTAGTGCTTTCAGAATGTTGCAAATCTAATATAAATTTGATGTTTTTACGTGACTTAAATTACTCTTCTTTTTTAATCAAAAAATGGAAAGGAGTAATCTTTTACTCAAACATTTTTATGTTTATTTTATTTTATTATTTCCATGACATTCGCAAATTAGTTTTGATAAAGAATTGACAGGGCCATACGAAAATAACTGTATACATTNTCGTTTTCAAATTGACACACTGTATATGCTTTACAGGCTTACCTTCCGTTGTGACCATTCTTGACCGTACTAAATCTGCTTTATTTGACACCAAAATGACCGCTTTTGTTCCTATCGTGTCCAGTGTCCATAAATCTTGTAAAATTTTTTCTGCACACTCGAAACTAGCTCTGTCCGCGCAGCTGTAGACCACTGCGTAGGCGTGCGGGTCACTATACTTTTTGATGAGGGAATCCGGCTGTAAAAAATATACCATTTTATATTTTAATTATACCATGCAAGGAAGTATGAGTTGAACTCATTTGTTCGAATGTAGTATGATCGTATGTATGTATATTAATATTTGATAGAATTGTTATGAGTGGAATACTAATGATGATATTCAAAATAAATGTTGTGTGAACATATGTAGTAAATAGCTGACAGCCACAATAGGTGGCTACGAAAAATAAACGCAGTTTATCCGAACTGAGCTGAGATTAAGGAAATCAGAACGAGCTGAATGTTTATTGCATAAATTTGCCATCGGATATTGTTATAAGGCTTCAACATTACTTCTATTTACGGGTTTCTGGTAGCTTAATGTTACTTTCTGTTACTCGTGTGGGAAATAATGTTTTTCGGTCATGTTTAATTCAAATAATTTCCGTTTGTAGTGCCAAGAACGGCACATATATATGCAGCGTATATATGAAGAAAAATTATATTGCCATGAGAAAAGGAAATTTGTAAACCCTATATGTATACTGGTGACTCTAGTATTGTAATTTTTGTAAATTGGGTCATTTTAACTGATATACCTAAACCACTTATGGCCTAATGACCAAATCAAGTTTAATTTGGGAAAACTTCACTAGATGTCTGTCCAATTACATCGCTCAACAATGGAAGTAGATTTTACAAACAACTCTTAACTTTTTTTAGTCAGCACATATAGGTACATGTATATGTACCTATATACTAAACAACATAATTTATATAGCAAACTAATATTACTTTTATGCATAAAATACGTGGTTAAAGTCTTGCTACAAAAACCCCGGACACCCTGTATATATATACATATATAGCGATTCAAATAACAAATATCCATTTTAATTGTTTAACGGTAAAACATAGATTGAGACCAGAACATGTTTTAACAATTTTTTAATAATTAATTAAGCAAAATATTTTTTTAAGAAAAAAAAACTTGTTTAAAATCAACTAACTTCCCCATTCAATTCCAAACGGCAAAACTTTTCCAGTTTGTATTTTTCGCATGTGGTTTTAAATATCCTGAATAAGAACTTGAAATTATTCATTACGCAACGTTTAATTGTCGCGCATATTCGAACAATACAATTATTGTCTAACAAAATGTATAAATTTGAATATTTATGAACAAATTGCACTTTGTTCATGCGATTCAACTGATTTCTTTACAGTGGTACAAAATACTTTCTATTCGTCCAAAATATACTATAGATATATTAAATGATTATAAGAAGCCAACATATACATATTTCAAAAATATCAATTTTCGACATAATGTGATTTGCAAGTCTGGTTCTCATTTATTGTGTTTACATGACAGTTTCCTATCAAGTTTATTGTGTTATTGCGAAGAAAGCAGTATTTGAATGTACATATGTACATATATTATATTGAATGTACGGGAGTGTTTATTATATTGTACAGCTAAATACAATCTATTTTCCTAGAAAAAGAAGACAAAAGAATTTATATTATACGAGCTGCTTGCCTATTCAGTCGGAATTTATATAAAATTATCGTCTTTTTTTATTTCTTTTATTGTTTTTTCCAAAAAATACATTCTTATACAATCAATAACTCAATATGACCTATTAGATAATATTAAGTATCTGACAATGAGTAGGTTTGTGAAGCTTTTCCAAGCCTAAGGAGCAGTAGTTATAAACAACAATTCCAAAAATTCGAACAATTACAATTAAGAGACCTTCTAAAATCGAATTTTAACGAGGTATACGAGTATAGTAACGAGGATATGAAGATAAATATGAGACTGTTTTTTTATGTAAAACTTATGTCCATGAGAACTGTTTCCTTGTGACGAAATATGACAGATTGTAACTGGCAAATTTATTTTGAACAAAGTTTGAAAATAGTCGATTATATCGTATGTACCTTCTACCCAAATTGGTCTAAATGCACTTTTTTATTAATTCTTTTATATGAATACGAGTACTTTTGTTCGAACTTTATCGAAATTACTCCAAAACAATCCTATTTTTCATTTGCACTTTCGAAACTAATAACTGTTTTAACACAAATACATAGCTTACAAAAAAACAGAGCGTACTAGATCATATGGAGTTTAGTTATACGCGTAGCGTTGGAAGTTCGATTGCCCCGATGTCATCCATTTTCTGAATGAAAACTCAACCCCTTGGAACAATCATTATTAAGATCGTTAAATTCTCATTATCCGAGTTTAACAGCCGATGTTGGCAGTATTAAAATAGAAATTTTTGACAACTCTTGAAAGATTAAGCGATTCCTGGATAACAACAATGTTGAACTCGACTCGGGCCGAAGACCGACCCAGATGTGTCACTAGCGCGCGATTATTTAGATTAACTAATCATGATAAATTTGCGTTTTCGTTCGAAAAACCACCCGTCTGGAAGCTCATCACAAACTTTCAATCCCATCCCTTGTCCAGAAAAAAACACAGGGTGATTAAGCTACGTTAAAATATTTTTTTTATCCTACAGAGAATATTTTTTTCATGTTTAATTCGCAATTAAGTAATTTTTAGAGTTGACTAAAAACATTAAAAGGATTTCTTATTAAACAACAATTTTTTACTGAGGTAATAGGAAGTTCTCAAAAAATAAAATTCAACTGTATCCAGTCGCATGAGCTATGTGGTTATTTAAAGATTTCTTCCTTTAAACTCTATAAACAATACAAAAGGGTGTCATAGATATCTATGTATGTCTTCTTATGTTTTTGTATAAGGACACTCTATACAGGGTATTTCGGAAAATATGGACAATTTGTGAGAGATGAAAAATATGCATTCATAAAAAGATTAGTTATCACATTTTTTGACAATATTGTGAAAAAATAAATAATTTTTCTATGCGGATAAGAATTAAAATCACTTTAAGATGCACAAACAGGTAACTAGTAGGTCAATAGTAATAAATTAATTTTTTTATGACTACTTTTCATTTTCGAAAGATTGTCCATATTTTCCGTAACTCGCTATATGTAGATGTTAATATACAAAACTGCTGGGCATACCGGAAATAGACATTAATTCGCTTAGTTTAATTTAACCCCTTTATATTTTTCTGCATTTTTGGAATCTAGGTATTAAGTTGATTAAATACTAAATGTCTTCTACACTTAAATCCAATTATTTTTGATAAATTATTTTTTTCAAAAATTTTTGCTGAAATACAACTCTTTTAATCCTTAAGTTCGGAGGTTTAAAGCATACTAATGTTACGTTTAGCTATCGCCTGTCAGACGGCACCTCCCGAGTTAAGGGTTAAATGTCAAATTCTTGACTGTTTTCAAAGCCAGCTTTATGAAACTTTGTCGAGATATTAACTAGAAATGATAGGTTAAGGTGACTGATATAGTTTTAATAAATATTATACCAGATGTCCAAAAAGGAGTCTCAAATAAAAAAAAATGCGAAAACGAAAATGTCATTTAGTTTAAATGGAACAGACTGTATAATTTTATGCATCTTTATTCTTAATATATCTAATTCGCAATCAATTTCTATTAAGAATTCATATATGTACTTATTCTTCACGTAGGTACTTTCCATAATTTACGATTTTTTACGATTTTCTCGAACAATAATTCAAATTGTCTTACAGTTAGTTAGCTTAGAGAATGATATGGCTTCTTATCAAAACAAGTAGTTGATATTGTCACTGATTATTCATATGTGAATTATTATATCAATAGATACCATTTGAATTTCTTTCTTATTCATAAAGAATTTAAGAAATTTTAACAGAAATTATAAGTATAATTTATATTGATTAAAAAAATTGCAGAAAAAAAAGTGAGGAAAATAACCAAATGTTGAAAAAAATTAAAACGTTGTAAAATAGGAATGATAAAAAATAAAAATAAAATTAAATGTTTAGTGTGAGTCCTATTTTCATCCAATTTATATAAAACCTCATTTGTACATGTTCAGTGACTAATGGTAGAATAATTATGGTAACATGAATGACAACAGTGACAAAATTTGATTAATTTCTTAACATATTTTTCCTACAATTTTTGTATGATTATAAGTTAAAGTCTTTTTTAGAGTTACATGTAATTTTTTGTAAAATATATTACATTCGATTATATTTCCAGCATAATCGTTAGTAGCTCCATTTTCAAAATATTTTGAACGGTTAAGACATGTCAAGATTACTACATGTGTCAATTTTTAAAAATGTTCTAATTATATGTATAGTCTATTCAGATAAAATGCAAGTGCTGTCATAACACAAGAATGACGTTAGCAATTGAACAGAGGCAGGGCCGTACTATAGTACTATATAGTACTATATACATAGTATATACATACTGTACATGTTCCGGTTTTTATCTTATACTATAATATACCTGATTCACTTACCGAAAGATCCATAGTGGCAAAGTCGATGAATGTCAATTCGGATTCTTCACCGGCCAATAAAACTGACACGGATTTTTCGCCGCTCTCATCGTCTAGAACAAAGAAAATCGAGTGTTAATAAGGTTAAGACCGATTAAACGGGAAAATCCCAGATGACCTCCTTAAACTGTCTTCGTCCTTAATGAAAAAAACTCATTAATCTTCCGTTTTAACCTAAATTAAATTTGATAGCCTTGTAGAAAAAAAATTATATAAAAATTATAAAAAAAGATCATTTGGTTTTTAAATGAATGATGAAAGTAGCTGAAATTAAATATGTCGGTTACTGACTATACTTAATGGAAGTAAATCTATTTCTGATTCGATTCTGGCAAGACTAAAGCCAGTGAATAAATTGAAAATGCCAAAACGGTTTTGCTAGGGGATTGACGTGAAAACCGTCTGCCGTAACGTATAAAATTGAACAAATCTTTAGGTAAAAATGACTATATTTTTTAAACTGCCATTTTTACAATGAAAGTGTTCTCCAGCAATTGAGTTCAGAATTAGAACATATGCATGTTGATGCCGATTGAAGATATGTCTTTTTATCAGTAAGAAGTTTGTTGAAAAATCTAAATCAAAATTATTATCTTGTTAACCTCGAACTCAATGGAATCAGGCGTGAATAAAAAAAATGTGTAATCTATATCGATAAAATGCAAGAATAATTGGAAAAAATCACCGGCACCAACTGGGGTGAGCGCATGCAATTCGAATTTCCACCTAAAATTTATTGCTGAACTGGACGTATGCTGGTAATTTGAGTCAAACGGATATTTAAATTGGAAACGTCTATCAAAAGTCCCTTTTTTCAGACGAGAAAAATAGTAAAAAGGGAGTTTTTCAGTGCATTTAGTCAGAATTTTTTTTTATTAAAAATGACTAATGGAAAAATACTTTAATTTTTAGTAAAAAAGAAGTCAATTTTGTAAATTATGGAAATAAGAGTAGAAAAATAAAGAGGATTCGTTGAAATTTTTTTTATTACTTGAATAATGTGCATATTTATAGTTTTAATAACTCCAGAAGTCTAATGGGACTAAATCTCAGGAGTTCGGTATCCAAATAATATTACCTCCTTACAATTTGAAAATGTTGGGATTCTCTTTTTACCTTAATTCTCTGATAACTTATCGAAAAAATAAAAGTATTTCTTGTCAATCTAATGACGTCGAAACCATTGGCATAATTGAGGTTTTTCCGAAATCGATAATTTGCAACATACAGACTAAATATACATATGTTATTTGAGATAAAACAATCTGTAAATTTTCTACTCGTTGTATTTGTGTTTCCGCTAGTTTTCTAAAAAAATAATTTCTTGTAATAACCTGAAAAAGTATAATTTTTACTATTTCCAGAATTTTTTGATTAGTAGGCTATGGAAATTTAATCACTTTTTTTGCTTTTGGTGGTCATTAATTTAAAAAAATCTAATAGAGAAGATTCGATTTCAGTCTGTCGTGCTTAATTTTTGAAACAAAAATAGAATTTTGCATAGCTAGTGGAAATTTGGCTACTCTCCGATATATCGAGTTAATGCAAAATATACAGAATGTTCCTAAATATGTGCAAAAGATTCTAGGGGATGATTGTTGAGGTTTTTTGGGAAAAAAAGTTCATAGGTCCCCGATTCATTTCTAAAATACAAAATGTATAATTTTTAATTTTTTTGAATTTTTTAAAAACATTTTGAAATACGGACACGAAATTTGAGAAAATTGAGTATTATTATTATTACTACTGTTGTACAGGAAACATTTTCAGATTTTCAAGAAAATATTTTTATTTTTTAAAATGCTTTATTCAGGATTGGGGGAATATTGGAAAATATTTGAGATATAAAGAAAATCAATTTGAACAAGCACAATTTCTGTGAACTTTATTCTTGCTAGGATAATTTATTTTTAATTGTTATTTTTTGTTTAATTTCTATAGCCTACTAATAAAAATGTACTACTGAAACAGTAAAAATTATACTTCTCAAGGCTATCATAAGAAATTATTATGCAGGATTAAATATTTTTGAACAACTGATGGAAAAGTAAGGCATTCTTTTTTAATATAGGTATGTTAGGTCTATATTTTATAACTTATCAACTTCTTCTACTGAAAACACCACTCGTCTTTACGTTAATAAATCTACAAGGAACAACTTTTACCTTTTCGATAAATAGTAAGATAACTGAGATACGAGACAATTTTCAAAATAACAAATTTTTATAATAGTCCTGTAGCTCAAAAACAGCTACTTGCGGTATCTTTATTTTACAAACAAGTACCAACTGTAGCAAAAATAGTATCATTCATCTCTTATAATAAACGAGAAACTTGGTATATACCACGAAAAAATACCCTGTATATAGCAACACTCCGTTTAAGTTAAAGCAAAATTCTTTAGCATCGTCCAATAGTAAACACTTGTGACAGTAACAGGAATTGCCACCCTCGTCCTCAAAAAATAAGAATTGACGATTCTTCCCTGAAGGGCAAGCCAAATAAGCCATTCTTGGGAACAGAATAATCTCGTTAAAAAGGACAGACATCAATGAATGAAGAAATATACTTTGAAAAATTTGAGATAAATCTAAATTAATCTTTTCGGTGCAGAATCATTTATCTCTGCATCCGCTAATCTAATTTTAATTCTATTTGCGGGCGTTTAATAAACGACAATTATAGCATCTCGTTCATCTATAAAGCAACGGTCGTAAAATTCAGAACAATATTTGCAAAACGATTCGACAACACAACGAAAGATGCATATTAATGTCATCTTTGTTATGCAAACTGGCGATGCTCCACTTTGAATTGCAGATCGCTTTGTTTCAAACATCGTTCGCGCTCTTTTTTTTTTTTTTGAATTGTGCAAAAAACAATAGATAGCGCTGCCAGAAAAACAAAAGTGTCTAACGGTAAATTTGTTAACTCAAAGAAAATAATTTTGGCATTTGGTTTGAAATGTCAATGATATTTAGCTGATATGCATATAAACAAGAATTTGTGCTGACGAACTCTAAATAAATTTTTGAGTAAACATTCGCCTTCACTTGCCTTTGCTCGTTCGTTTAGTCTGGAATCACCTTTAACCTTTGAATTCCATTTCAAGGACTTTCTTAAAATTTACTTTATGTATACTATATTTTCTATTTATTACTTACCAATACTGGTGTCGTAAGCGTGAAGATATTCGCTGGTCATGAATTGGGATACGAGAGAAGATTTACCAACAGCTGGTCCTCCTAGCATTAAAACACGATACGGTGAAGGACCCGGTGCTGATGTTGAACTCTCCCTGGAAGATGCTAGACTACATGAAGCAGAAGTTCGTGCCGAACCTGCTGCCGATGTTGGTCCCGGAAGTTGTTCGGTGCTGAAATTAAGTATCAAAAATTGCGTTACTCTTAAGGTAAAAACTTACATTCAACTTTTTCGCTCTGGGACGAAAAAGTGAGAAATACACTCACGCTTTTATCGTTTATTAGATTTGCGTTCATCGTAAAATAACGAGCAAAAAGGTTTTTTTTAATGTGAGAAAATTAGAAAGGACCAGTTTAGCAATTGTATGGAACATTCAAGACATTCGAGGTCATGCGAAAGTGCGCTTAGCGAATCGGTTTTTGTTGTTCCCTAAAACGAGGGGCTGTTTAGAGAATTAAGGTTGCATGCGTGACTGGGAATTTTTCTTGGATTGAACTAGAAATTGAGGCGTTAAATTACCGAAAAAACCTTACGTATTTATCGGAAACCGTTTACTCGGGTTGAGTAATCGACTTTTTCCTTAAATGTAATTTAAAATTAACTTTTTCCATTAAGCTTATTAAAGGGTGGAGATTTCTTCGACTTCTCGATATTTTTATTTTATTTATTTACTAGCCTTCTTTGTACACAAATTTATTGCAATTATTAACATTTTAATAGAGTCAATAGATGTTTATCGAAAATTGATATTATAGGTCAGCCATTTTACCAGAGAAAGAGTAAATTTATGATAAAACCTAGTACAAAAATTCTTCTCTGTGGAAAAAAGAAACACCGACCATACAGTTTTTTATATATGAAATAAATTTTTCATTCTTTCACCTCTATTCATTCCTTCTGATGACAATATTTTTGATCACACTCATCAGTGTTGTTAATCATCAAAGAAAAAGACGTGCTTTGGACCTTAAACTAACGTTTCGGACATCGTAACACTAGAAATTGCGAAAATATCATAGTATATAAAGGATAATAAATTTCATAAGCCTTTCTAGGTTACAATAAAAGTTTCTTAAGAAAAATGAGGCAGTAACTTTTTTTAATTCATTAATGTTTACGACGTAACCAAGGGGAGAAAGAACGCTGTAAGAAGTACATTTTCATAAAATTTAATAACTGAAATATTATATCTTTAAAAATTTCGTTTATTAGAAAGTGGTAAACGAAAAATACTAAAAGTTGAGAAAATGCATATGACACTAATGTAAAAAAGATGTAAAGAAATACACTGATGACGCAAATTTTTCTAGCTTTTAACAGTTTTTTTTACAAAACAAACTGCTACGAAAGTTTACTAAAAGAAGTTGTTGAGACTGAATTCAATGAAAGTTGAATCTGTCATTCCTAAGTCCCAAAGCACAAAAATAAAGGAAGTTATTTCTTTTCAATTCGTCTGGATCCATCAAAGTTATATTTTTCAATAATGTTTCTGTTCATATAAACAGTTATTGATCATCCTCGAACACGTTTTCTTATCGGTTCTTTTATTTAACTCTTACCAGTCCAAAATAATTATTTAACAATTGTTACTAAAACAGAGTCACTACTGATCCCGTAAGTTATACCAGAATGTTTTAAAAATTTGAAAACTTAAAATGTGTTTCCTTTAAAAGAAACAAACGTCATGCTTTTACGAGATTCCTATAGGCAAAAAAACATAAATACAAATTCTAAACGTAAAATGAGTTTGATCAAACATCAACATCAAAACAGAAAACCTTAAGTTATGGGTAATGAATGACCCGGTTTTGGCCAAGCGAGGATTAAGAAAAAATGCCAAAAATATATTATGTAAGAATATGCAGAATCTCTCCCAACAGACAGCGATACGTCGAGATCTTGCAAACAATTGACAGAGGAAGAATCCAGAAGCAGTGCAGTCGCAAACATTTTAGACTACAGACGTTTTCTTTCAAAAAGATATTTACTCAACCTAGGCAAAGGAAAAATGACAAGTACTTAATGAATTTTCATAATAACGCTTTGTATGCAACGCAAGCTCACGAGTTTCCTTTTAATTTATATTCATGTTAGAGAAAATTCACATTTTCCTTGAAAAAGAAGATGAACGATACAAGAAGGATTAAGTAATTATTTTTCCAAGTTAAAAGATTTTCAACAAGGATTTTACTAAAATTAATCGTTCATAATACTGGTTAACCACTTCTTTGTAGTTTTGTTTATGGATTTTGAACTTTCATGGCCATTGAAACATTTTTTAAATCGGAAAACATACTGTATATATTCGTAATCCTTTGCAAAACCGGCTATTGATTCATATATGCATGTAGGTCAAGTCTTATTTAAACAACAGTCAGTGAACAAGAATACAATGAATATTCATGCCGACTGGATATAGGAAAGGTACTTTATAGGTTTAAGAAAAAAATGGAGAAAAATCTAAGTCTAGTGTTACTCACTCATCATATAGCAAGTGATTTTGGAAGCAGGCAATAGGAAAACTTTCCCTCCAATTATTACTAGAATGGTTATTATTTGAGTGGTCATACTTTTCCAAAAAACTCTTTTGTAACACAAAATTGTACATAATTGTTCACCCCTGGATATCCGGATGGATAATCGTTTATTCGCGTTCAGATACGATCTGACACTATTTTATTTCAGTCAAGAGCGACACGACAGAATGACGGAAGAGACAGAGGTTGTTGATCGATCGTTCGGTCAATCGAACTGTCTCTAATTCAAATCGGCGGTTCTAAAGTGTGAGTTTAGGTGTGAGTTACTGTGATAAATTCTATTTCTGAATCAAAGCGAGCTGAGTTCCCGTTTCCAATCAATGTGTTCGGGTCGGTTGAACTGCCTTTTTATACAAAAGGATGCCTGATGATAATATACATACATACCTACATATGTATAACGTACACAGGTCGCCCCTATAACGCTCTACTTAACACAATATCGGTTTCCATTCGGAAATGGGAAAATAATTGGTAACGTAAGGGGGTTCTGCTAATGTTACGTTCTACGACTCATGTTGTAGTTCTGCTCGGCCGAGTACAAGAGATCGCGCTTACGTATTTCCGTAGTAGGTACCCATTTCAAATTTGAAACATCCATTTATTTTAATGAAACGTTGTAAATAATATATTATTTTAATCATCTATCTCCCTCACTCTTGTACATTTTGTTCCTTTGCAGGGTAAGTCGCATAAGATTAGAAACCCTGTAGGCTAAATACACCAACCGTGTAAATATTCGTTCTGACAGTTTGAGTAGCAAAATTTGCAAGTCAGAAGGCGAATATTTTATCTTTAAAAATTTTAAAATGTTTTATAATTTACAATTTGCGTAGTTGCAAAACAGCAACACTAAATCGAAAATTAGACCACATCAGAAACTAATACATATTTGAAAGTGGGCCCTTTGTTCGATTATATATTATTGACCACGTTTTTGCCAGTGATCTATTTATTTATAGACCTCTTAAACTCTTCCAGTTGACATTTCAGCACCTAAAGGCAATATTTCAGAAGTAGCACGTTATACCTCTCTTCCAAAATAAGGGTAGACGGGTACATGATAATGAGTTACACATGTAATTTGTCATTTTAAAGTTGTGATTTAATTCTTTAACCATTTAACTACGAAAAAATGTCTCAAAAACCCTTAGAACTGTTCTGTGTTATTTTTGTATTAAAATCTTGTATGTTTAGGGTGTCCAAATTGTTTTTGCGTAGTTATTCGCTTATTATGATAAATACAAAGATGCGGTTTTCGCCAAACTGTTCTATTTTTTTATAAAATTTATAGGATTCTCTGTTATTTGAGATACAAAGCGTCTATGAAAAATTATCATTTTGAGACACTCCTCTTATGTCAGGGTTCTAGCAACTTATCGAAAAGGTAAAAACTTTTCTTATAGATATTTTAAAATAGAAATCAATGATGTAATTGTTGTTTTTAATAATCGATAATTTGTGAGATATAACCTAGCGAATAATATTTTAAATGTTAAAAAATCTTTTCTTTCTGTTAGCTTTTGAAAAAATATATAAATTACTATAATAATTTTCTATATTCAGCTCGAAAAACACAATTTTTACTTTTCCCATAAATTTTTATTAGTAGGCCATGAAAATTGAGCAATGAATAACAACTAAAAATATTTAAATAAGAATAAACTTCGCATAAATTGTTACCAAATTGATTTCCATTCTAACTCAAATACCTATATTTCGCATATTTTTTGAATCCTACATAAAAATGAGTATGTCACTGGTTTTTACGTTAAAATATCTACAACAAACCGGTTTTACGTTTCCGATAAGTTATCAGACAATTCAGATAAAAGAGAGGCCCCAAAATTTATCACAAAAACAATTAGTGTTAGAAATTGTTCTATTTGTGGCCTCTTTTATTTTACGAAATGTATCACAGTCTAACAATAACTGCATCATTCTATCTATTATAATAAGCAAAAAAAATTCGCAAATGCAACGAAATTCGAACACCCTGTACTAAAATATGTACAGATTTATTCTTTTGTATTTGGCAAGCCTACTAAAGTGTCTCATTAAAATCCTACTGTATCTCAATATCTCTGATTATGAGCCTAAGACAAAGCAACATCATTTTCTATTTTTGTCTTTCCAACAAATAAACCCGTCCTCAAATCCAAATAGTTTACATTTCGTGTTAACAAGAAAAAAATTGCCCGTTAAGCATCGCACTTAGCTCGATTTCCCCAAATGTAAGGCGATCTCTGTTTTAGCTTCATTGAAAATTGAATAATAACTTCCTCGCTTGAACTCGAATTTATCTTCATCTTCATTTTCTCCGTTCGATATCAATCAATACTCATTTATTCTTCGATGCGCTATTACACTGTCGAAATCGAATTATGCCAATTCTAGAACAAATATTATTAAGAACCAGTGAGAGTGTATGTATGAAAGAGAGAAGAGTCTATACCGGGAACCTAAGCTTTCTAAGTTAATTTTCCAGATTTTGTAACAACTCATTGTATTAAGAGTTTATATGTTACAAACAGTCTGTGAAATGTGATCCTATAATACCTTGGCTACATATACTACCTTACATTCAGCCAATCGGTTTTTAGATCGTATGTTATGGTTACCTTAACGTTAACTATAAAACATTGCAAACCTTACTTTAGCACCTTAAAAATAAGGTAGGTAGGTATTGTATGTATACAGCTTAGACATTGTATAAATGATATTCCACAAACGGTCTGTAACATACCAAATGAAATTTATTTCCCTTTACCAAATCGACTTTTAAAAGAAAGTTTTCCGTTCAACAAATAATCCTCGACCCGACATGGTTTTAGCATTAGACGTAGGCCACCGTTATAGAAGGGGATTTTAATTTAATGTCCACTGTCATAGAAATGGAGAAAAATCGAATATAAAATATTTCATAATAATTATGAAATATAGAATAATTATTATTCTCAAGGTAACAACAACATTAATTTAACGAAATCTATCCTAATATCTCGTTAAATCGGAAGTGGAGGCCACTAAGATCACCAGATCTTATTCTGTTGAACTATTCCTTGCGGACCTTATTATTGTATAAAACACAAATTACCACTGAAACATAGTATTGACATATAGAGTCTGAATAGTTTGAATAACTTTCCAATAATAAATTGTGAGCCCATATATTTTTAATGGAATTGAAAGTCGTTCAATTAAAATTATTCCCTGGCATAATTTGAATATAAACTGTATTAAACTTTTTGAATAGACAGAGGGAGAGAGTTCGTAACGAACATTCATAAGGGAAATAAACGTTGGAAAGTTTGAAAAACATACATTTAAACCGGGTGACAATTTCCAGAAATTGTTCCTCCGTTTAAATTAGTTTCTCTTTATTTGTTTTTGTAAATTTAACCCTTTCTGTTGTCTGTTAAAGCAACCACATCCCAATTTCGTTATTGCTGTAAAGTTAATTTCTGTACTCCATTGTTAATTGGATCTTTAACAAATTTTATCAGCATTTTATACGATCATATTCCTTTTAAAGTCTTATTATTACTTAATTAAAATTTATTTTATAATATTTCATTTCATTTCGGGTAGCAGCAGGTAAATTGAATTTTTAATAAACTTTTGGAATAAACATTTGTCGCTTAAAGACTACATATGTATAATGGAATATAATTAAAATTTCAATGAATTGGTCGCACGGCCAGCGTTACGAAATTGTCACAATTTGCTATTACATGTAAATCTCATTTTGTGAATTCAGTTATTTCAGATTCACGTTGAATTGTTTAGACTTAAAACCGGTTTAATTTCACCGACAAAATGGAATATTGTGTTTGTCTTCGAATAAGTTACCTATTTTAAATTGTCAACAACATTACAGTTATAAGTAAATAATAATGGAACGCAGTTAAATAGTACAATAACCATTTATCATAGTTCCATTAGAACGATTAAACTTTTTGCACTCTTATTTATTCCAAGTGAATTGCTTAATCCCAATGCGGCGATTACATGTCAACATTGAAGAAGGTTTTCACGTCATATCCTTATAAATGATGCAGGAAATTTTATTTTCGCTTTGCACAGTAAAATTTTAATCTTTGAGCAAAAATAAACAAGACTTTTTTAATTAAACCAAATTTAGGTTAATTTACATAGTTATTTTATGAAGCATGTTCAAATTGAATATGACTATGCTTAAAAGAGTGGCGAGATCTTCGAATAAATCTAAAACAAAAAATGCAATTTCATTTTCTTTTTTCTATTAGTCTTTGCACTTCTAACTTTCTAAACCCATATTACCTACATGCACTGTGGCAACAAAAGCCCCATTTAAAAAGTTTTATGCCGTTTACATTTGAATTATGCGCCGGATACTTTTAATCGAGCGGGCTCAAATGCAGGAAACGCATTGCCTGTTCTGAATTTAATATTGGTAAGTAGAATTGAGTTAAATGTAATGAAAAGAAATAGGTTTGGCAATTTTTCATGCACGAAATGTCATAGTCTTTCTTTAACTATACAAATTAGTCCAAAAAAACTATGAAATAACTAACTTGAAAAAAAATTTTTTTAAAATGTCAATTCGTTGCCTAAATTGTTAATTAACTAATGTAATGATCATATTAGGTCCTAAGACATTCGTTTTTAATGCGGTGTAAACCTCGAAGGAGATATCAAAAAAGATTGGAGGTGTTATTTCTAACGTGCTTAAACACCTGTAGAGATATGCAGTGAAATTTCTTTAGATTCTCGACAATGCCTCTTCCCACATGGCGCACTTCGATTGAGGTAGCTAAAACTATTCGCACCTCTCTTCTCTTATTTGTACGATTTGGCCCATTGCAATGTATTTTCTTCTCAAAATGCAAGATAGTTTTTTGGGGGCCACATTTAGGGAACATGGACAACATCAAATTCATCAACTTTATAATGGTGTAATTTCAGTAATTCTTTCACAAATGTATTATCTATTTATTAGCAGTATTTTGTTTGAGTGGGAAGTAATTTGAAAGAAACAATATTTTGCTATCTGATTAAATTTTTTTAAAAGGCTACTCGGTTACCTCCATTACAATTTCTGACCGCCACTTACTATTTTCCTTCAAAACTAGGTATGTAATGACTTGGTCAAAAGGAAGATCCCCGTAGAGAAGTGAATTACTATGCCATTAAATGTGTTCCTAAGTAAGTCTCGTCTGGCCACCATGGGAAGGGATCATTATTCAATTGTTAAACTCTCTACTTCTTGGCAGCTCCGATATCGAACTCTGACGCTTTATCGGATAATTCAAATACCGTCGTATATGCTACCGGTTCTCTTTCAGAAGTACATTAATTTTCCGGATAGTTGTCGTGGAGTGCTTACCAAGGCATTTCCGTTTCACCCAATTTTATTGGATTTGCATTCTCCGTTAGTGGGATTGCCCTGAATTGTGGCCAGACCGCATCACTCCGAGAGCCTTTAGGAGATGAAGGATGTAATTCTCGTAGAGTTTGTTGGAAAGACTGTTTGTTCGACTTCAAATTAAGCTCGTTTATGTTGGTAATACATATGGTTGAAACATCAAAGCAGAAATATTAGACCATCTTAACCATACCTTCACATGCGGTATATACCACGATATATGCAATTTTGAATTCTGGAAATTTCACAAAGAGTATGGAGATTTCTGAGCCAAGTTTTTGGTTAACGTTGACCTATATTAGAAAAAAAACATCATGCCGACATAAAAGAAAGTGTTTTTAAAATCAAACAGCTGTGTACGATTTTTCACTTTGCGAACATTAGCGGAACATAATAAAGATAAAAAAACATTTCTGGGAAAGTGAACGACTTGGCATAGTTTCGAACGAAAATTATAGTCTTCCTTTCCAGGTGTATGGAATTAAATAGGTTTTGATGTTATGCGTATTTGAAACATCTCGAAAACGGATCGATTTTAATTATATCCACATTTAAAACATGGAAAATATAGAAATATTATTAAATATATGTATGGCATGTGAATCTAGCAACGAGAAACGTGATATGCATTGTATTTCCCTTTGTCATCCTACTGTTCCACGTGAGAACAAAACGAGTAGGAAGAACAATAAACTTTCGGTCCAAAGCACATTTCCTCTCTATCTTAACTAGTTATACAAGAGGAAAATGTACCTATGTAATCTACCTGGCTAATAGAAATGAAGGATTATAGAAATATTACATGATTACTATTAATCAGAAAATGTATAATTCATTTTTTGAATGTTGTCCATTATACTATCAATCATCATTGACATGAACGTCACCACACAACGGACATGCAAGTGATGAATGGAATTACTTTGTATATGTGTAACGAACACAGCCGAAAAACACTAGGTCTGAGATAGGAGCATCTAGTAGTGACGTAAGAAACAATATTTAAAAAAATTAACTATAAATATATCATATTCTAAAACAGGTAAAATAACGAGCGTTTGTTTACAACAGGAGGCCGCAACGGCGTAACTAATGAACACTAGAATATCCGCAAAGCCCTTGTGGGCTGCCTGCGAATGATTATTCATTTTTTTTATTTTAGTATGCCTGTCTTGGTCAAAAAGTTTCCGACTCCTGGATTGAAAAATTGTTTTTTATAAATTAATTAAAAAAATTGTTCATAAAAAAAAAGTATCAAACTACAACATGAAATAAAACTTGTGTGTGTACAATACATAACCACTTTACGAAATCGATAAAAGTAAAGTTAACAACGTTGAAAGTTTCAGGTTGCAAACCTGATTAAGCAACATTTGAGTTTACCGATTGTAAAAACTCGATAGTAAAAAGATCCCATTGAGTTTTTCTATGAGATTGAAGTCTTTGCAAATTCCGTTTTATTATTATTGATGTGGGTTTGTTTACCCAGGTTTTTACTGTATTCGTCTATATTTCCTTGAATAAAATGTTGTAAAAGTTGATTTTTGAAAAATTCAATTAAATAAAAAATAACTGTATAGTATTTCAATACTTATGTTAACTGAGTGTACCTGAATTTTTGTTTCCACACTTATGGCTAGTTTCTCTAAACCGTTAAAACTTCAGCTTTCAGATAAACTCACCCACCCCTTTTGTACCGACACTTTAAGACCTCATAAAACGAACCACACTCGTTTGCCTCTTTACTTGAGCGAAATACAACATTTAGCCAAACTTTTTGGTCCTTTGAGCTGGATTTATAAAATCTTCACTAAAGACGTAAAGAATTTTTCACATGAACGATTTCACGCTTCCTCTGTGTGATCGTTGTTTCTGAACGCATAGTTGAATTCAACCATGAAAAATGTATTTGACAACAGTGGTCCTTTTCCTACCTTGAATTGCTGGAGGCGACCGAATTGTTTGACCTGGATCTGCGGCTTTTTAAGCTATCCCCTCTGTTCACAACGCCCTTCCCAGTTATGGAAAAATGCCTTAAACGATAATATTCCTCCTCGACACCGGTGTTGGGCATTGAGGCCACTCGAGATCTCTGTTGCGGTAAACAAAGATAATTTGGCCGGCCAGAAGATCGTCCTGGCGTTTTGACTGATTGCGATCGATTGTGGTGCGGACTTCCATATCTAAACAAAAGGAAACAGTGAATATTTTATTTCTAAATCAGTGTAGACATCAATGAGAAAATGAATATTTACTGTCAGACTCAAGTTTTGTAAGCTTAGACTTAAAAATTTTATATCTTCATGAAAAAAGGAATTGAGATCGTTACATTTTATCACAGCAAGGCTATAGCTTATTCATAATCAATCGTCACAGTGAAAGATAGCGAATTATTAATTGTACGAATTGCTGGCAATCAACCTTATTTTCAAGATATATTCCATATTTCCATTTAATGATTATAGCAAAGCTAAATGTATAAGAGTTAAAAGAAAGCTATATTGAAAAATAACTGGCACTTGTCATACAACTCTCTACATAACTATTCTAGTCAAGTTTCCACTTTTAATATTTTTTTTACTATTTTTACTTTTTTCAAAATTTAAAATTATCTATAGATCTGCGAATTCTTTTACTTCAAATCGATATTTTGAGTTTTTGGTGTAGAATAAAAAATAGGTCCTTTTTCCTTTTCCTACGTTTGGACCAAGTCATTTATTTTGAATAGAAACCCATTAATTAACGTGTTGTCATAATTTATTACGTAAGCATTAAAAAGTATATTATTTTCGAGAGGATTTCTATTGTTTCTTCATCTGTTGTAAATTTACACGTATGTTTTCCAAGTGGAATTGAAATAAACAAAGTCGTCCTTGCGAAATGGTTTAGCCGGCCAACGGGTCAACACACGGTTCACATTTAATCCTCGGGTGTTATAAAACTGTTTATTGTAAAGAGGAATTGTTGAGCTGTTCGAATGAAAAATCATGCTATAAAAATTCCTCGTACACTTCAAAAGGTTTAATACCGATGAAACGACGAACAAATGAAATTTATTAAACATTCAAATATAGTACATCTACCAGTTTCCTATTTCCACACACAATTTATAATGAAAAATGCTTTCACAAAGTTTTAAATTTCAGCGTCCAACTCAGAAAGTAAGGTTTACTAGCTTTTGCAGCGACAAAAAATATATGAAAATCGTAAGCTGATAAATCTGAGTCGTATGAACTCTAAAAATCTCTATTTCTTTTGTTAAGAATTTTCTTTTAATACTTAAATGATATAAGACGGAGCATTGTTGCGAATTAACATAAGACATTTATGTTGAAACAGATTGGTAAAATGTTAAATACAAATTTTAGTTTCAGAACTGTATTTCCAAAACGAAACAGTTCAGACTTATGATTATACGAATAGTTTATCTTAAAACTTCCTTGAAGTTTCTACATGCATGCATATATTTATTTAATACCCTGTATATACTTTATATACTTCAAATGGGATTAAATGTGTCAGAATAANGAAATTAGAGAATACTATTTTTAGTTTAAAACCTATTTTAGTAATAGAAACAAATAAATAAATTAGCAATATAATATGATTACTTAAGTGAGTTATTTATAACCGGTTAATTATTAGTTTTATTTTTAAAACAACTCAGTGTCAGCATGATTTCACAAGTTAGACTTGGAATACAAAAATATCATTCTTAAATAGGTTACTTATGACATATTCATAACTACCTATTCAACAAGTTCAATGACCAACAAAAATTACATTAGGAATAATCCCAACATGAGACCAACTCAATTTTGGCGCGTTATGCAGGTAAGCTTCCTTTATTATCCCATCCAATCCTTAACGTATACTCAAAAGCATGTCAGTTTTCTTGCGTAAACCAAAAATATATGAAAAAACAATTGAAAAGTAGAAATTGAAAAAAAAAAAGATTTTTGATGAGTAAACGATATAATAAAATATTTCAAGCAAAATTTCTATGTAAGAAAACAATATGAAGATGTCAATAAAGACATAGAGTATTGTTTTCTTAATTGTCCGTAATACACTAATGAATCAAGTGCTTCTTTTGGGATAACGTTTTATTGATTTATTAGTGAATTTTACGTCAAATACGGATGTTCATGATTAACTTTACCCAAAATGAATAACTTTTACTAATTATAATAATGAATCCAATTCCTGTGATTGCAAACTTCATTCTTGTTTAAAATCATTGCTTTTCCGCTCTAGTTATGCATCATGCAATTACGTGACTAATTGATCGAGTAGTTCTTAAATTCTAATTGTATTAAAAGCAGAATTTTAATATTAATAAACAGTTAGCAACAACAAGGGCTTTTGTATGGCTAAAAAATTGACTTTTATATATGTGTTAAAACGATTCCGCTGTGTTTACAACAGATAATAATTTATAAAATAAAAATTAATAAAACCAATAATAAAATTCAGAATTTCGTTCTCTATTTAACCTTTTGTGAAATGACATATAAAATTATTGATACAAAACAATACTCAAATGTCACAACAAACCTAATCACATAATTCTTAAAGTAAACTACTACTAGAAAGAAATTAATCGGAAAACAACATTACATATCTACTACTAATTTTATTTTTAGCTAACAGTGTCAACGTCTGACACTGAAACGAGTCAAGTCGAATAAATATTTAAAAACATTTGGCCTCAATCGTATTTATATACCATACTGTATTTGCAATTTTCAACCTGATCCAGGTAAAATTTAATAACACGCTTAATTTAAACGATTTTCCAGGAATAGATTTTCACCATAAAGCATGTAAACAATTGGAAAACAGACAAACGGACGCTTGTTGTGTTTTCGCTATCTATTGAAACGTGCAATGTTTCCGTTCTCGGTACAAAATATATAAATTTTATCCAGAAATAAACGGATCCACAACCTAAAATAAAACGATTTCGTTCTATAACTGTTCGTATTATGAATTTTGGATAAACATCTGAATACATTTATGATCTATGTTTACGTAAGTCTTATTGTCAATTGTTAATTATTGTGCAACGGGGAAAGAAACAACGAATTTTTCCATTGAATTTTTCTTTTCTAATAAATTTCAGGCTAATAAAACTTAGATTGCGTGCCATGTCCGTTGACATAAACAAATTTGAGAGGACATTTTTAAGACCTCACTATTGAACCTTTTGAGATTTATTGTTATTTTTATTTTAACATTTATAAACAATGAAATAAAAGTGTCACCAACAGTACAATCGAATAATAATTCTAAATAAAAGCGAACACTTTGGAAACTTTGTCGTAAATTTGGAAATCGTTTGATACAAGAACGATAAAACTAGGTTTTATGAGGTTTCCTATGAACGATAATTAAGACGCGAACGTATTAATAGGACCATTTCGCATGTTATTTTTAATGCCGTTCACTTCAAGGAGCAAGCAAACGTTAATAATTTAAATTGCTGACAAGAAACGCGACTTTTTTGTGCAAAAAAACACAGTCATGTCATCAACCGAATTGAAACAAAGCCCGTATTTGTGTTGTGAATTTACTTTGAGTTCCTTTTTCTTAAATAAAAAAACCAATGAAACTGTTGAAACCCGTTTGCACTTTAACAAAAGACAACTTTTAATTGAAAAATGATGAATTAATGTATTTTTTCATTCAATTTTTTTGTTTTTATTTTGAAAAATTGATCCCCGATTTGAAATTTTGTGAAAATCCGTTAAAATCCTCTTTAAGCATATAAAGCTCAAGCTTCAAAAGCCTATAAGAACGTATAACGTTAAAAAGCTCAAGAGCTTTCCTATAATCTGATCAGGATCCATTCAACTTAACGATTTGTATTGCAAGTTTTGATTAACAATGAAGCCATTAATTGGACAGTCCTGGATAACTTTCACCGCTATAATGAGCTCATTTTGAACTTGATTTATTAAAAGTAATACTGACTCATTGATATAAGTAGGTATCTCTCTGAATAATAGCTACTAATGTTATTAATCACTGTCACACAGTGGGATAGCGATATGAGACCATTGGTAATTTGTTAAGTAGACAAAAGCTCTTTACTTTTCCCCTTAAAATAAAAAAATTCAAACAAAAATTTAAGAAAAGGTCTTTTTATTTTTTTTTGTCTATTAAACTTCGTAATTTAAAGTCCTAGCAACGTAACAAAAGGAAAAAGTTATATTCTGACCTCGACCCTCGCCTAAATCATTTCAACGATTGCGTGGTTGTTTTATATTCATCCAACTACAAAAATAAAATTTGAATCTACATCGATTTTCCAGTGATTCGGAAAATGAATATAAAGCGTGAGACATCCCGTTTTCACTATTTTATTAATAATGATCTGTCTAAATTTACTCATCGTTAATATTTTTAACATTCTCATTAATTTGAATGAACAATTTGGATATTTTAGTTGATAATAAATGAAAAACGTAAAATATCACTTTCGAATATTACAAAACTGGTTGGTAATATAGAATGTTAACTTAGTGTTCTTGGAAAATGCAGAATAATATTGAAAAATGTTAGATATCAATTTTGTGGAGTCATCTCGTGCCTTTGAAAACATTACATGTTACATGAGAAATTCAACATAGAAAATAACTACGAACAATACTGATTTAGAATTATATTATTATATTATTTATTATTATATTGTATATTCTTCAAATAAATTAAAAAGATTAATTTAGCTAAGTACGAGGCCTTGCTTAATTCTAATTTTTTGTGAAAGACTGGAAAGACTGTGAGAAATACTAAAAAAGCTGTATAGATATTATAAAAAATTGATTTCCAGAAAAATATTAATACCTACTTTCTTATATTAATATTCTATAGCGTGCCGCCTTTTTAATTTCTAATGCATTTTTACAAATTTTCGGTTATTCAATTTTATAATTTTTTAGAAAGCATTTTTTTTTCTATAAATTTGTCACGTTTAAAATATAGCGGGCCATTCGGAACGATTGATTCGTTTGAACACAATAAAGTAGACCGCGTTCTCTCGATTAATAGCAATCAATTTATCAATTGGAGTTTTTTTTCTGCAAAAGTTACGAATTTCAATTTTCGGTTCCATTCACAAATTTGATAAATTTGATACAGTACACTATTATAAAGAGATTTATTAAAAAATTACCATTTAAAATACCTACAGCAGTGTCTGTTATCTACAAAAAAAATGTTTTCGTTAATTTATTTTTGCCCTTTTTGTTTATTGAAAAGTTTTTAGAACTTTGTAATTGAACCCTAGATCATTAAAGGTACCTTAAAAGTCAACACATCACTATGTCAAAATCACTTATTTGGAACCGTTTAAAAAAAATTTTTTCATTTACATTTGATTTAAGCTTCATGTTTGGGGATCAAGACTATCGTTTGATATTTTGTAGAGGGCTTTAA
Organism: Hypothenemus hampei; assembly: GCA_013372445.1. Lineage (NCBI taxonomy): Eukaryota > Metazoa > Arthropoda > Insecta > Coleoptera > Curculionidae > Hypothenemus > Hypothenemus hampei. The sequence continues at coordinate 89,586 of JABRWK010000079.1, read as the reverse complement.
AACAAAAAAAAGACCCTGATTTTTGTATAATAATATTATGCACAGATGAATGAACTGGACTACTCGAAAAGGAGTTTAACATAATCATAATTTACATAAATTACCTATAAGCCTATATAATTTTTAAGATAAATTTAGCATAAATGTATGAATGGTTGTTGTGTAACAACATAACTTTATTTCCAATTATATGGGTGATAAATAGATTAGATAGGCATTATTTTAGACATATGGGAAACGGGCTGGTAACTAGCTTCAATAAAATCAATCAACGAGATGACCCTGTAGCATGGCCTCTCCGTTCGCCCGACATAACACCTTTCGCTTGGATTTACATAACAGCTAAAGTTTACACTGCTGAGACCAATTAATCCAGTGGATCAAATTTGTTGTTCGGACTATTAGTTAAGAAAATTAGTTCATCCCTAAAATACAAAGATGCGTTCAAACCGAACGATTCGACCATGTTTTAATTATCTGTTTTTAATTGCTTTACTTGTCGAAACGACAGCAACCAACGGCAACAATTTGTTGAGTCAGTGTTTTATGATTTTAGCAAAAATTTGCAGTAAAAATTTGGCACAAAAGAAATGGAGGGTTTTAGAGCATCCACTCAGTGCCACAGATTATCCGTGTTGCGATTTCCATATCTCTGGACCACTTCAGGCGCTCAAAAAAATAAATAAAGCTGATTAAGCTGAACTGTCTTTTAATTAACGTTTGTGAAAATTCAGCCACTTTCAAAATAAGCCGATCGACAATTTAATTCAGCGCTTTTTTGAATGATTCCATAAGATTATTTCGAAAAACAAAGCCTCTGCGATCTCGAGATATTCTCTTATTTCGTGTATTGAAATATTTGACAAGACTCCAGGCTATAACGCTAGCATCCTTTCAATTTTTCCCGTATCTGTATCTTATTAATAAATGACGATGTTGCAATTTGATTACGACAGTATTGGCTTTTATCGTAAGATCACAACTAGTAGGTACTCACTCGATTTATTTGCCTTTGATATTTCTGCAAGTTTCAATTGTCAGAATAATATTAATGGAGATTGGCGTTTTACCAGGATGAATAAAAAAACACAATGATTAAATATTAAAATAAAGCATGCACCAGCTTCATTCCTTTCTTACCACTTACCTCATCTCAAAGTCATGAATTTCCTCCAGCGTTAAATTATTGGCAACATCTAAGAGTTGCTTCATATTTTCCTCCCTTTGGCCCTTGAGGGCAGCGAATTTTGTTTCCTGCACTGTGTTGCCCAAATGAAAATCGTTTCCGTTTTTCAGCAGAATTGTTGAAGTCACGTTAGCTTGGTCCAAAGACAATGACGCCTGCTGTACCTTATGGGATATCAAATGGAAAACAAAAGAATAAGTTAAAACCTATCGACCGATTAAATGTTGATTTAAGACTGACCACGATAGTGGCCTGGGGCGCCTTCCTGTTGCCTAAATGCACTGGATTTTCCAACGGATTGGTGGTGACGTTTATTGGGGAGGTGGCCGATGGATTGGAGGCGTCCAGTTGAGCCCCCACTTCTCGCAGACATTTGTTTAAGCACACGCTGCCCCGTTTTTCTAATGCGGTCGGGGGGACGACGACTCCCGTCGACAACGAGTCTAGGATGCTGCTGCGACGCCGTTCCAACGATTCACTGTGAAAAAATAAACGCCACGATGAATGAGATGTGTGATTTAGATTAAATCAGATTTTTCACAGTGTACAGTTTTGTGCCAATTTCGACGCTTACCGCACCGGATTTTCCTCGGAATCGTATTTTGTAAAAACTGTTTCCCAGTACTATGTTTTTGGCACGAAAACTTCCCGGGAAGTTTGAAAAACCCATTTTACAAGTTTTGAGGAAATTTGTTCAGTTATTTTTAAATGTCTGTTATTGTGTTTGATTATTGGAAGTTTATATTTGTAAATGCTAGTCACAAAATGATATTTTAACGTTTAAAATAACAGTCATATTATGGGGAAATTCTATTTTTTCATGGTCACGAAAGGATTTGGTTACATTTTAATTATTTGGATCAATAATTTGGTGAATCACTTAAAGAATCTGTAAAGGCCCAGACTGACGGATCGATCTGAGACGAAGAACTAACAAATCGAATATAAATCGAATGCAAAACTCACCTTTCTGAAAAGCTGAAAGAACGTTTTCACGTTCGTTTTATATTCGATTGTTTTTCGATTCAATTATCGTTCGACATAAATCGACCTGTGAACATGACAATTGAAACTATTGATTTTTATGGGGTGCCTATGATTATAATTATGGGACTTCTAATCATTTATCGAAGTATTATAATGCGTAAATATAAAGAATTATAAATAATATAAGAAAAGCTGTAACTAGAAAAATAGCAGAAATAAGTATTTTTGAGTCTATGGGGTAATATAAAAGACAATACTTAGTTTCAATTTTAAACATGAAGTTATCTATAAATATCTTTACAATTTCTTATAAAATTTTACATAAAAGGCAATAAACATATCTGACAATGTAAAAAAACAATAAAAATAAATAATTTTTACATATACAGTAAGCGCAAAATGTATGGAATAAATTCGTTTAAAATTCAAGGATTCTTCTTCTGGAAAAACGCTCGGACCCATCGATTTTTATTTTTGGCTGCGGTTTTTTTGATAGCAAATTCTTATATATTGGATAACCAAAAACCAAGTTACGACCACTAACTATTTTTTCAAATAGAAACGCCTATTTTTTATTTTATTTCTGAATTTTGCTCCAAATTTCATGTATGCTCCATTCTCAAATTCACGTATACAGGATAAAATAAAAACAAGTTAAATTAAGTTTATTTTCGTAACTTGTTTTTGGTTTACTTACTCTAAATATATATTTTATGATTAGATTAAAATTTTATTGTCACTTTGTCAACCAAATAGATATATTGTTATTAAAATATTTAGAATAACAAAGTTTTTTTTTCCATAAATTATACAATTTGTAGATGCTGGTTTTCCATTTAATTGCAGTATGCCGCTTTTCTTAATGCTATTACCAAAGTACTGTTGCATTAATAAAAAATAAACAACCATCATTAATAGTTTGAATAGTGACGGTTACGTCTCTAGAATAATAAACGTTAATTTAACGATTTAATTAGTTCATCTTGAATTTAGGTATCGTAAATTTTCTCCCAGTTTTCTTGTACGAGGTCGAAAAAGTAACTTTGAAAGAGAATGGCGCAAACGTATTGGTCAGTGTCAGATGGCACATAACGTTTAATTTTCCGAAGCCGAAGTAAAACGTGAAAATTTATCATGGCACTTCAGGAAAGTGAAAATTAAACCGGGTTCGTTGCTCATAAAATAAGATGAATAACAAACGAACGAAAAAAAAAAACGAAGTAAAAACTGCCTCCACGTTTAATATAATAGAAGTGAGGGGGTTATAAATTTTGATTAAACAGCTTTCAAACAGTCTTTTGTGACTTTTCTGTTTAAGTGGCGTACAAGAACAATACCTAAATAATAATGAAAAATTACTATTAAAAAAAGGGACAACAGAAGAAAAATAATGATAATTAAATAATTAATAATATTTGAAGTTTATGATAAACGATGCATTGAAAAGGCAATTAAAGCAATAAAGAAATTAAAGGCAAATTAAGAATTATATATACAGGGTGTTTGAAAATAACATATTCTTATTTCAAGAGTGATGATTCTATACATTAAAATAAGAAAAAGTTCGTCTAGTAATAGTTACAAAAATTTATATTAGAAGAACTTACTATGGTTTTTCAAAGTGGAAGTATAAGAATTGGTTCTTATTAAATAACTTTGCAATCAATCAATATTAGAAATTTCTAAACCGTTATTTATTTTTAACATGTCAAGCCTTACTTCTGATATGTCAATCAAAATTTAATACAATAAGCTAAGTAGACGGCTGGTTCTAGTAGCCGTTTATTAATGTACTCCTTAAAGCTGTCTTTTCAGTTAAAATTGTATTTTGTAAAACAACTTAATGGGCACATAATGTAAATAATAAAAGCGTCCAATAATCATTTCAAGAAATGGTTAATATGTGTTTCATTTCCGAGAAAGTAAACGAAAATAGTTGTGAAACTAGAAGACTTTATGCAGAAGCCATTTCCTGGTAGAGTTCCATGTGTTGAAACTTTTTCAAACTTGTATAGAAGACTACACGAAAGTGGGTCTTTTGAGCCATCAAAAGATAATTGGAGAAGAAGACTCACTACTTGAAGCAAGAAAGTAAAAATTAAAAACGGGTTTTAAGAATTATTGAAGAAAACATATGTATAAATATCAAACGGATTGCAGTGCAAGAAAAAATTCTTAAAAGCATTGTCTAAGAAATACTTTATGACGAATTTCGTTTGAATGTGAAGCCCTATCATATACAGAAAATTCAAGTCATAAAGCCTGAAGACTTATCTCGAACATTATGATTTTTTCAATGGGCAACAGAGCAATTGCGTCTGAATGCGAATTTTCTGCAAAATATACTTTTTGCAAATGAAATTATGTCACACGCGATAAAAGTCTTAATTTTTACAATTTGTAGTTATGAGCAAAAAAAATCCTTATGAATATTTCGAATTAAGACATGAACACAAGTTGTTTTTAATTGTTCGATTTAATGGACAATGTCGGTTAAAATTAAACATGTTTTTTTTATACATGATGGGATTCCACAACATTTTTTTCGTGATATAAGAGCGCATTCAAACTGATGTTATCGTGAACAATGGATAGGTCGATACGAAGCAGTAGAATGGCTATTTTGTTCGCCAGATTTGTATCCTTTAAATTCTTTTCTGAGGATATTTAAATAAGCTGGTGTATGCTGTACCAATTGTTATTTATGTAGCAATTGCAACAACGTGTTTTTAATATCTAACAATAATATCAAATCAGAGATAGGCCTATTTTTCCATTAAAAGCAGAATTAAAGTTTGTATTGATATAAATGAGAATCATTTTCAACATTTATTGTAAAAAATTTTAAACTCTTAATTGTCATTTTTTAGTTGTATTCTGATTAAAAAAAACCTCCTGGTCATCGTGCTAAACTTCAAAAGACGTATAATTATTGTGATGGACCAATATTGACATGAAAATAAAATATTAAAAAGTACAAAAGCTAAAGGTGAGGACCACCTGCTTTGCTTACAGCGTTACATTTTGATTGACATGTTAGGAGTAGAAAATTACGTTTTTCGCAAAAACTGTGTATTTTATGTCTAATTATGAAGAATGCCTTTTTTCGTAGAAAAACTAGAGAAATTCAATGGTGATGTAAATAAATTTTAAAAATTTGAAATAAAAAAGGTACGAGTTTTTAAAAAGAATAACTTGCACGATCCTGAATTACATTTTTTTATACTTCATTCAGATTATGGAGCATCACAAAAAGGCTAGAGTAGAAAAATTTCAATTTCTAATATTGATTGGTTGCAAAGTTATTCAATAAAAAACAATTCTCATGCTTCCACTTTGAAGGGCCGCATCATTACTGGCATGAATTTTTGGAATTATTATTATAGGAATTGTTTTTCGTATTTTGATTTCTAAAATATGGCAAAATACGTCTCCCTAGTCCAAAGGAAACCAGGTGTTGTTTTCGGAGACTCTGTATTATTGAAAATATAACTTTTAGTGTTTGAGCTGTATAGGGTCATAAATGGTCATTAATCTAATAAGATTCTGGAGGTCTTGACATTTTGTTAGGCCTGATGGGAAATTCGGAGAATAATCCTGTTGAAAAGGTCATTTCTTGTAAATGGCTCTAAATAAACTACTGACGATATTCGCTCAAAAAAAAAGGGCCTTGGCACTAATGAATCCCTACTTCTTGACCAAAGAACAAAGGTAACGGGGCAAAAAAAAACTAAAGATACAACATTCATTCAGTTCCATTGTCTATAAAAAACTAGACTCAAGAAGTTGATGAGAACACAATGAGAAAAACTGAACATGAACCAAATTAGTTAAAACTGCTTTGTTTTCAAGAAATTATAACAATTTTATTCTTTAATGATCTTTCGTTTTTGGCGTGTAGTGATGGATTCGTATGTCATCATTAGTTACGAAACGGTGGTGAAGCTCTGTTGGTTTCCACTTACGGAAAGTGACCAAAACCCATCTAGCTTAGAATTACTCATATCAAATTTTCCGGAGAGAGTTTTTATGTGTGAATTCCATTGAGGTAATTGAAATGTTGTTTTTACCCTGTCTCTAACTAACAAGATATTATGGATTTTGTTAACAATATACAGGGTATCCTCTCAGCTTGACGAAAATTTTTAAAAAGAATGCGATAACTGGAATAATTTTGAATTTCTTTACCTAAATATATCTACATTTATACAAAGTGTTATAATTTGAATGATATTGGTAATTATTTACTTTCTCAAAATACACCCGTTTCTTTTCCACATAATAATGTATTGCCAAAAAATGGCTAAAAATATCTTCGTAATAATATTTCTAGCTTATTCCTAGGATAGTATTTTTGTATTTAAAAAGTGAAATTAAGTTGAAAATATATGCATCCAAAAACCAATTACAAATAACTTTTTATAGGTTTTCAATTTGGATAATACAGACATTTCACATTGCGCATTAAATTTTGTGTAGAAGAAACTGAGTTTTATTTTATTTTATAATAAACTAAGTCATTATTATCGACTTTCCAAAGACTGCATAACATTCACTCAAACTAGGATAAAGTAAATCCGTAAAATTGCTTTTATGAATCTTTTAATTATGGTTATTACGGCTAATATAACAGTTGCCTTAGAAAACAACGTCGTAAAATGATCACTTAATAGCTTGTCAAATCCAAAATAAACTAAATTATGTTAGGGGTACATTTTTATTTTCTAAAATGACAATCTTTCCAAGTCTTGAATATAGGAACATAGTTTTTATGTATCGAATAACGAATGATAATATATGAGTTTTTGTCAATACTTTGAATAAATGAAGAAAGTTGATATCACAAAGAAAACGTGAAATTTATAATGAAGAACACCGTTATACCTTCAAAATATGGAGATGAAAAAATGTTAAAAATGTTTAAAGAAGAGTTTTTCAAAAATTCAAAAAATCTAAATGTATTTAGACGAAAGGTTCTTCCTGTTTGAAAAAATGAAACGAAATATTTCGTTACACTATACGTTCAACAGTTGGAAGAAGAACACTCTTTGTGACGAACTGTTTTTTGTAAACAGATTTTGTCCAATGAAATCGAAAATCAATTATCCAAAAAAACATTTTGTGGACAAATTAATAAAAGTTTAGTCGCGTAGAATCTTCATTATTGTATTGGCATTGGTGAAAATTCAAATACATATAAAAAAACAAGACGTTTGAAATTAAATACAGTGTCAATGTGTAGACGGGAATTATACGCAGAATATTAATTAATACGGCCGTACTACTTACTAGAAAATTTCAATGGTACAGTTTTTGAGTAACATCCTTTCTGATATGTTAATTATTTTATCAAAATAACGATTGCCTGGCACATTATCGAGGTCATGCATGAGAATTTCTTTAGCGAAACTTTCCTGAACGATGGATTGCAAGAAATAGCCCATATTTATGGCCGGCAATGTCCCACCCACAGACTTCCATATGTATATAAATTAGACTGCTAACTTACTATACGTTAATATGGAAATATTTGAAGGCACTTTTTTCTAACGGCCATTTGGAGGATAGTATTTTTAAGGCTCTATATCTTTATAATGCTCTAATATTTTATGTGATTTCGACGAGAAAATATAAAAAGGAATATAACCCCATTGAAATAATATAGAAGACCTATGTTAGATTTTCCCCTGCAGCCAATATAGCCGGTTTAAAAATACCATCCTGCAAATGGCCGCCACAAAAAGTGGCTTTACTTTTGTTCGCAAGTTAGCGGTCTAGTGTGTATGTAGATGTCCGTGGTCCCACCTAACATCGGTGGATTACTGTATATAGAGACGTGCTACAGAATTGGTATACAGACTAGAAATCAATAACCGTGATTAGTTGATAGAAAGGATTAATACCGCCTCTATCTAAATGCAGCAAAATATACCTACGAATTGGGACCAATTGTAGTTTCGGTCGTTAATCTATTGAAGCTTTCGGTCGGTTTCACTTCTTTCTTTGCGGAAATATTATGATGAACCGTTGTTCCACGAACACATGCACCTCTCACCCATGATACATTCAAAGGGACAGGAGTAAATTCAAGTTACATCTATTCTATCCATGATTGACTAGGCTACTAGAAAATCGCAACCGATCTATGACCCCTTTAAAATTTTTAAGGGACTCAGCCCGATTTATATTTGGTCACATCTCGACATGCCTTATGGGGTAAAAATATTTTTAAAATAGCACTATAGAAAAAGCGTAAAGAATGGGTAAATAAAAATCTATACAGGGTATTCCATTTAAAATAAATGACTTGCTTTCAAGGTTTTTAAATTCAAGATTATTTCTTAAATATCCGGCATAATATTTATTAAAACTATACCAGTTTAAAAATGTAAAATTACATGGGCCATTACATGAGTCATTTAAAATAAGCGAGTTGAAATCTATTTCCGGTATAACTGCTAGGGGCGCCATCCTCGTAATATTTTTAATCGATTAAACATGTCATTATTACTACATGTGCAAATTTTCAAAAATTTTGGTAATAATATTTTTCAAAGTATGAATAGGATTCATGGATCATCCTATATACCATAATATACATGTACGTACAATCAATGAAAAACAAATTAAAAATATTCCGATATGTAATTAATAGGTTATTGTGTATTTGTAAAGAAATACTAAATCGTTATTTTATGTTTCAATTCATATTGCGTTCAGATGGTATGGATAAAAGATATGCTTAATGTACCGCCTCCATAATCTTTTTCACGTCAGTCAAATAGGTAAAACGAAATGATCGGCGACTCTTTTCGATTTTGTTTCCATTTCTGCTTGAATTGAAAAGTTTCACTGTCCTAAGCTCACAATTCTTTCATCCTCTCATCCTAAAGTTTTTCCATATTTACATAGTTTATTGCACCAACAAACATTTTCGTTTAAAAATAATAACCTTATTGATCTGTTTCCCTTAAAAAATATATAAAATTTCAATAAACCTTATGCACAATATTGTATGGAATATTTTGGATATGAAACAATCTTGAAGAAAGTCGCATTTGTAAATAGTAATTTTACAATTCTTTCAAGAACATTTAATTACTATTAGGCGTGATTCGAGCAAGATTCTTCGGGGCTTCACTCTATCAAAAAACTATACATACATCAAAATCGAACGAGCAGCAGAAATAATGCATGACACTTAGCAAAATTGCATCAAAGAATACAAAGGCAGGATCTTCGACCGGAAAAGTTGAATTTAAATAATAAATTTATGCATATTTGTAGTTCAAGATTTTGTAAGACTTGGTTCATTAGGCCATTGGATTATGTTCAAATTAGTATTTAGGGCTTGTGGATTAGACCGATTGGGTGAAACCCAAATCATTAATCCATGTTCGATACAAATTTTCAGAAAGCCAATAACATAAGCTCCTCAATTTCGAACTTCTTCTCGTTAAAGTTCTTACATATTTTTTATTTACACCTGCTAAAATTCTTGTTTATATGAAGATTTATTTCAAATGCAAATAAGTTGCAATCTTCTTAGTATTTAAATCTACTTTTTACTGACAAAGTACAATATGGTACATATTATCACAATAACTTACCTAAAATAATCAATTCGTAGATCAGGTAGAGGCGGGGTCACGTGGCTGTGACTGGTCCCTGTATTATTGGTCCTAAGTTTGGTCAGGTTTTTCTGGCTGAAGGAGATCTTATCCCGCGTTTTTGTACCGCTCACACCACCACCGCCGCCCACAGACGTATGGCGGCGTGCCGACTTTTTGTGTCTGAAACGCACAGACAGATCTCAGTTTCGTGGGGTTAAAGTTCTACAAGCAATAGGTCGTTATTCTACAGGGTGGTCTATTACAAATTTTCTACGCAAAGTTTTTATCGAATGGAAAATTTCAAGAAAAGAACTTGCTGAGACCCATTAATTCTTATTGAATATGTTTTTTTTAACGAGTATTTAATTTTTATGAGCATGTTTTTTATCTAGTTTGTCCATTTCTAGTGGTTAAGTTCTGGACAATCACTCATTAGTAACCTCCATGCAGAAGTAAATGGTCAGCCATTGTGAAGAGTTTCTATAGTATATCCCCAATTTCGCAATATTTACGAAGTTTCAATATTTTTAGTTACTTTTTGCTTAACTTCCATAATCTACTGATAAAAAGTTATCGGTATATTAAAAATTATTCTTTTTAGGATTAGTATTATTATAGGGTAAGGAATTATTATAGATAAATATGTATATTTTTGAAAATATAACGGAGAGGGAAAAAGGAATTTAATGAGTAGAGAATATACAAGGTGTTATATCTAAAGTAATACATGTATGATCTATATCTTATCACAAATTATCGTTTTAGAAAAATACCAAGTACGCCAATAGTTTCTACATTAAAAAATCTACACGAAACGGTTTTTACTTTTTAAATGAGAAATCAGATAAATTGAGACATAAAAAGAGGCCTTAAAATGACAAATTTTTATAATCGCCCTGTATCTTAGAAACAAAGAATGCTAGAGAAAATCATCTACATGAGAAATTCTTTATGTTTCAAAAAAGTAGCACGTCTCAACCATTATATCTTTATATCTTTAATAATAAACGTAAAACTTCCTAAATAAAATGAAATCAGAACATTCTATACAAGGTGTTCTATTAACAGAAGATATTAATAATATCTTGAAAACTGTTAGATATAGAATGATGAAANATCGCCATACGTTCTTTGTTTACAAGTCCATCCACAGCCTACTTGATAAGTTTTTTTTGAACACCCGATATGTATAAGACTCTATAGTCCCATCCAACATTTCTGCATACACTTCATCAATTAAATTTCCAGGTATGAACACAGGCCGAATGATAGCATCGCCTTATACACAATGTACGGCAACGGCAGTTTTATTTGTTAACATGGCTATTTCATCACTGAAGCACGTTTTTGTTATTAACTAGATCTGAGCAATAATCTTGTTAAGTCATGATTTCGCAAAACTCAATAAATTTATCCAGATCATCGTCGCTTAATTCTTGAGTAATTTGTAGTTTACATGAATGAAATTTGCGAAGTTTCAATGCTTTTATGGCTGATTTTCGTGATGGTCCGGTTTTCACTGCAACTTCACTAAGCGACATAGTGGGAGCCATAGGAAATTGACCAAGAACTTCAATCTGAGCAGCTTCATTAAAGCGTCTTTATTATTCATTAAGGCCTCTTTTATAGCAAACATATCCTATTTCTTCAAAGCGTTTCTAGCTACTAGCTCTCTGATGTACTTGTGTCTAACATTTGATCTTGAATGTCTATCATTAAATACGACTTTCGTCTTTGCCAAACAGCGATTTTCGGCCCCGTAAATCAAAATCATTTCTACACATTCAGCAATAAACAGTATAAACCGTTTTAAGAAACAGAGACACTACCAACAACACTAGAAATTGAAAACTATTAAAACTGTTTATGAAATAGCTGCCAGAACTTATTTTCGAACTAATCGAACTAACACATCAAGTGAATAAATTAACACTATACACTCGACAATAGGAATGCATTATTTATATCGTTTCCAAGTAATATTAAGAATAAACAAAATATAATAAAGAAGACGAGGTTTGAGGACGTTCAATAATTTAAAGCATTTCGTGTTTTGAGGCGGCAAAATGTAGGTAAGCGAAAGAAATGACAAGATTACGATTTACACTAAATATTTTTTAATGAATGGTTGTGTCAACTTAAGGAATGCAACCACCATAAAAAATATTTTGAATTTAGTACATTTCATACATTCGATACGATTTTGAGCGTTTTGTCGAAATGTGGGATAAGGTATTTAATTTGAGAAAAAAAAATTGAATTATCTAAAATGACATAAGGAATTCAAAAATAATGAAATAAGTGGGAGTTGCTATTTAAAATTTTAGCGGTAGATGCCCTGGGAGTCAGGGAGTTGAATTTAATAAAACAATAAATATCTAAAAAGTTGTCCCTCTTGGTACATAAATTGACGTGTTTCGCAAAATTTTCATAGTGTCATCAGTTAAAAGAATATTAAATGACGTTCGTTTTTAAATTCTCATCCTGTACTATAAGAATCATTGGCTGAGACTTGGGACTTCCTTCAATTATTATCCAGAGAATTTTAAAAGAACTTTTAGAAACAATTATAATTGGAAGTTATCTTAACGTATATACTTAAACATTCAACAATATTTAATGTAATAATGATTAAATTTTATATTAAATATTAAAACTGCATTCACACCATATGAATCTGCACCGAGATCTAACTAACCAAGATTTTGATATTCGTTCGGATCATTGTTATTGAATGTTGAATTTGACAGCACAAAATTCTGGATATTTATTCTGTATATTATAGACAGATGAGAGCACATTTCATAACTATGAATTGGTTAAGATGCACAATATTCATTATTGATTTCAAATCAATTCTTATTGGTTTAAGTGTAGAATCAGGGCAGTTAACAATAATTAAAAAACAATAGAACCCTTCATATTTGAAGAAGATCTAAATTGCCAGATGTTTCTAAATTTTCTTTGTAATCTTTTTTCCGGACCGCTAAGAAATGTCCCCCTAAAAATTGGGTAAAACTATTTCTTCCACATGACTGATGTTATATTGATTATTCTCGAAATGTTTGAGAATTTTTAAACGTAACTTTTCCAAATCATTATAAACGAAAAGAAAGCATATTTCAATGACCACCAAAGTATTATTTTGCCAATCCGAATTCTTCTTTTCTTGAATATGTATACATTTTACGGTCTTTTGATTTGGCATATTTAAGCTTCTGTTTATATGAAAGACTAAAGCAACTTGATTATACCAGTAAGCCCACTTGTAGAATGTATACGCAGCAGCGGAAATAGAATCTGCTGTTTTAGCAGCTAAAGGAGGGTTACGTATGTGCATCGAGAACGATGGGTAGTTCGTACATTTAGGAGGCCATTAAATAATGAACTTATACTCATTTTTTATTCTAGGAAAATGTGCCCAATGGGAAATCTACAATTAAAAAATATATTTAGTTAATTATAAAGCTACTGGTTCATTACGTTTACGTTAACTAAATTAATTTTATAAATGTCATTATAAAATTTCTACGATATTGATTAGAGCACATAGATGTTTAGGAAATAAATTATACTTACATATATCTAGATATATTTTCTTTTTTAAACATCTAAATTATTTTAGAAAAAGAAAAGTCTTTTAGTAGCATGTCAGATAACTTCCAATTCCAGCTTTTGTTCGTTTCCGAAGCCCACTTTTCTTGAATCCAAAATAACAGGGCAATAGGACGAGATGACAGATATCTTTTGTTTTTTGAAAATAAACATATCGTATTGAATTTTACAGTTATCTGGAGTAAAATTTTATGACAGTTTACCTAATGCGTTTAAAACATACTGTCCCATTTGATTTATACACAAACAATGGATAAAATTTGATGAAAACTTTAACGACACTCTCTAATTAGTTTTATCGATATCCTAGTTTCATTATTACCTAAATTAATATATTGTGTTAAGCAAAACATAAAAAAATCTTTTCAACCAGCTGGTATGTTTGAAAATACAACAATTTATTTCAGAGATATTAATAATTTCGCAACATAATGTTCACGAAACCCTTTATAGTAAATTTTGGCAGATAGAACACAATTTCTTGTAGAAAACATATACAGAGCAGTTTTAAGAATTTATCCATAGTATTTTTAATATAGGGTAAACCTTGGAGAAACTGACCACCAATAAGAGTTTTTCATGCATACTTTAGATCGAGTTCCAGGACACACAAATTTATAGTATCATTGTATACGTACCTACATCACTTCATTACCTGTATTTTGCAGTTTATAGCCAGAAAATCTCACGAGGAATTAAAAATATAGTATAATATATTAATTTTTATTCAAAAGGTAGTCGAACTGTCCCCTGTTTATCCTACCCTTTCATTACCTTTTATTAAGTTTTCAATAATTTTTCTATTCAGTATCGGTTGATTTAAAAACTTGATAAATATTTCCAGAATGTTCTATATGTCAACTTAATTATACTTTTTTTCAACATTCTATCTCTAATAGTTTTTAAGTTATGGCCGAAGACCTCTGTTAACGGAACACTATATACACCCATGTACGATATGTTGTTACAATCTTGCAAAGATATTGGCTTGAGTCCCTAACATTTTTCTCTTTAAATGACCCTATAAAAAAAATCCAGTTGAGACAAATCTAGTGAACATGTCTATTCCAGAGGGGTCCTTTTTTTAATCGACCTTTCCGGAAACATTACATCGAATAATTATCTCAGTGCGTAAAAGCTCAATTTTGTTCGAAAATTATGTTTCCCCTACGATACTGTATCCAGACAATATCATATGAAGAACACCGCGCGAAAGCAAACTTTCTTTGATATGCAACTTAAGAAACTATTGGGAAGAGAGCTTCGCTTTTGAAAGCTCTCATTAAACTGAGAGAAATTTTCTAACGGGTCTCGAGCAGACACATACAAAACTGAATTTACTTATTATATTTTACGATGAAACGTATGCTTGTTCTAAACTTATTTAATCCACCCGACCGTAGAGTAATACATGTGCCTGAACAAAAGAGGGAAAAACCCATTTTTAACTTTCCTGTTATTTTTCATTGTTACCTCTGTTTCGGTCGCGGCGACTCGCATTCGTTTTCTGGTGACGAGTTTGGACCACGTTCTGCTCTCCGTTTTGGCGAAGTTCGCTCTGCTTTCTCCTCTTTAACTTCCAGTTTTCTTCTGAAACTTCTACGATGTCGTGGACTTTGGCTTTTACTATCTTCCCCCAAGTTGGTAGTTTTCCATTTCGTGTCTTCATCATCGGCTTGATAATCGTGAACCGTCTATAAAAGATTAAATCATATGACTTAAGCTGTGTAGATCGTATCTTCCATGCATAATTTCTATTCGTTGCGATTTACTGCAAAGGAAAAAATAGTTTTCAAATTTACCCTATAACTACTGCTCCTTCGACGGACTTTGAATTGCACCACCTCCATAGCCGTAGGAGCCGGAGGCAAAATCAGTTCAGTTTCCATGGCATCAAAATTAAATTGTTGTTGAAAAGTTTCCATCACTTTCGGAGTGGTGGGAACCACTTCTCCCTTGGAAGACTCAACCAAATGGTCAAATGTGAATTTTGTCGTTTCATTCTTACAAGTAGGTGGTGTATTTTGGCGAGCTGTCGGCGGTGTCTTGGGTGTAGCCGGAATCGGTTGTAACACTTGCTGGCCGAAACGTCCATCGAGAATATTTTCAGTGGAAATATAATCGACTTGTTCCAAACTGCCTTCAGTGGTTTCGCCATCGGTGGCGGTTACGGTAGTGACGATTGTGTTTGAACTTTCAGTGGATGTGTTTATTGTTGTTTCGGAGGTAGTACTGGAACCCATTATTATTACTTTTGGGACCGGCTGGAAGAAACACAAAAAAATTGTAACTATTTGGCAGGAAACATAGATATATAAAGTATAGTTTATAAAGTCCTTTAACGATTAAGGAATTGTAATTCTTTTTCAAATAAATTTTCATAGAAACGATTGTCCCAACTCATGGAATAGAGAATCGAACTAATTTTCAAAAAACTTTATTCATTCAACTTTTTCCTAATTCTTTTTAATTTTTTTGTGTTTTCATAGCAACATTAATGACTGAAATCGCTTTAGTAACTGTAATTTTCGTAACTCATTATAACGAAATTAGGTTGTTTAATGGAAATTTACTTATACAACGTGATAAATACCGAGGTTGTACGGTTGAAAATTAATAATTTAAAAAAAAACTAGAAAATTCATATTTTTAAAGATTTTTGAGCTCTAATGAAATACGATAAGCACGAGATACAGCAAGTGTTTCAAACTAATTACTGAATACAAACACAGCTTTCTGGAGTACGAAAGCTTTTTGACAATATTTTGAAACACAATACAATTTCAATGAGTACTTTATCTTAATTTTTAATTTTTCTTTTCCTGAACTATAATTGTACTTTAATTAACTTTTTATTTACATAGTCTTGCTTCGAAGTGTTCCATGAAAAATAAATCACA
Organism: Hypothenemus hampei; assembly: GCA_013372445.1. NCBI lineage: Eukaryota > Metazoa > Arthropoda > Insecta > Coleoptera > Curculionidae > Hypothenemus > Hypothenemus hampei. Next base: position 73,285 of record JABRWK010000079.1, on the reverse strand, counting down.
AATGTTGGCAACACCAGTGATTGGATTTGCACTCACCAATTATTTACCAGCAATAATCGCGCGATTTAAATGGATTTGTCAGTTTTAATGGATAAAATCCGATTCAATGTCGTATAATTCGATGCACACAAATTTGAACTTTAAGGGCCGTCGAGTTAAATTGGTTCCTGTTCAAAGCCTTTGGTTGCTGCTGTATTATTCGACCTTTAATGAAGTGCTGCTGTTTGTGTAATTATTAAACATCGTAATGGAAAATTGAAAAATACTATAATTGGTCCATGAATATTTTATAAATTATCGATCGAAAATAGGAATGGATAACGGCAGTTGTTGAAAATGTGTGGTCAGTTTTACAAAGAACTTCGAATACCTTGGTCTTCAATTGCATGCTGAATGTAAGTAATTGAAACTCTAAAAAAGGAATCTCTAGGCAATACGTTGGATATAAATGAGTTTTCCATTATAACTCCAATAGAACTTGTTTTACAACTTTGGTTTCATGTAGAAAAGCATTCTAGAGTAAAACCATTTTCTGATTATTCCCTATTATTAGCCTTTTTCGCTAGAATTTATTATTAAATTTGTCTAATTGTTGTTTGTGTTCAAATCAGCCGTGATTGTGTTTCTTTCCGTTTTAACTCGTAATACCTATCCACTTCTTTCTGATTCTATTAGCCAAGGATACCTCGCCTTTCATTAAATCTATGTATAGTATATACTGATTTCTAATTACACTGAAAGGTGAAATTTGCATGTAGGTCTGCAGATTGCGGCTGTCCAAAATAAAAGTCCTATGGAATTTTCTCTGTACATAGAAGTCTTGATTCCTTTTGGATATATCTATTAACCTTTAGAAGGCGGGGATGGTAGAAATTTCTACCAACTGTCAACTCGGCCATATGTCATGAGTAGTTCGGTGAAGATTTATGAAAATTTCGGGGAAAATAGACACTCGATTTGCACTGAAATTTCCCCGTCCTCTAAAGGTTAACGTCAAAAAAGAAAGCAGTAATCGAATAAGAATTTAATGAAACCTACTTATGTTGATGGCGTATACGTTTGCGTGTGAAGAGGAGTATGTCAATAAAGACAACCTATTCTGTTTGTTACCAAATAAAGTGGAAGCACATGAATTGAACTACGAAAAGTAACAAAAGCTCTGCATTGTCAATAAATGTAAAAACAACAAAATATATCAAGAGAATTCTGTAGTTTTTATTGAATTTGAGTTTCACACAACCTGAATATACAGAGTGTTCATTTCAGGACTTCCCACTCCCATTTTCTCGCAAAGTGGAGATTTTTTTAAAATCGCCGAAACATGTAAAATATGTTATCGAGAGTGATAACTTTCTGTATTAAAAATTGACTTGCTACTCTTCACTCTTTGCCTCCGGGGACTACTGCTTGAAAAATCTTAAATGGAAAAGGGGATCGAGTTAAACGTTATTCTAAAGCCTTCGAAATACCTACGTTTTGAAATTTTAATTTTTAACATTGGCCGATTTGTTTTCGAAATATTGGGAAAAAACTGTATTTCTCATGAAAATACTAGTTAATTCATTTTATTATTTAAAAATTAATATTTATATATTATTTATAATTTCAAAAATGCATTTGCTATTCTTAACATGTTGTTCTTATTACACAAACAATTATTTATTTTTGTGGAATTTATTCTATACAAAGGGAACCTATAGATATAAATAATTTAATATTTATTTTATAAAAAACATATGAAATAAATATTAAAGGTTATTTTTTTCGCAAAAAAAATATTGGTATTTACCTATTTGAATGATGTGCTATTGTGAAAAGAAACTGAACTTGTGGCACTTAAGTTATTTATATCAATTGATCAAACTGATTCATAATTTGAGCGAAAAAATAGAAATTATGTTAATTTATGAGACCGAAAATCAGTGTATTCGACGAGTTGCCGCAATTTTTAACGAAAAGCATTCGAAAAAGATTAGGTAGGTACATCTCATAGGTATGTCCTTAATTTTATTGCCTGAGACCGAATCTGTTGTAAATATGAAACGTAATGGACTAAAAGTTTTAAACGCAATCGCTTAAATTAGAGTGTGAGGTCACTTTGGCAAAAATCGTAACACTTCATATATTTAGGATTTATGCATAAAGTTACAAAAGTTAATAAGTTCCATTCCTATAAAATGAAAATATGCTAAGTATTGACTGAAGACGATTTTGATAGGAGAGTTCAGTTTTGTGTATAAATGATTAATTATAAAAACAATTTTTTTTAAATATCTGCATTAGTAATGAATGCACTTTTTATGTAAATCGGTTTGTAAATAAACGCAAGTGTAACATTGGAGAAATGTGAGTCCACATGACTTTGTGGAGGGTCAAATACGGTATCTTGAAAAAGTGAATGTATGAATAGGCATGTTGGGGGATCAAATCATTGATCCATTATTTCTCAATAGGGATCTAAATAGTGAACTATATTTAATACATTCAGAATTAAAAAGGCCTAACCCCAAAATAGTACAATTGAGAAAATTAAATGTGATAATTTTAATTTTTCCAAAACGCCTTTTTTATTCAAATTATTTTATTTTTTGTTAATTATCAAGAATATTTAGTCAGTTTGTCCCCTTCAATTAAAAAAAGCAATTAGGCAGATCCGACAGATCTTAATACTAAAATGAAACTTGTGGCTCTATTTATGAAATGAATAGGCAACTGCGGGTAGACCGGTATGCTATTGAAACTTTGAGTAATGGGCAATATTTCAGTGATCATAACTGAATATTGACAATTTGTAGGTTAGGTTACTCTAATTCCAAACGCCTCATTTAAACGCATTGGAAAATTCTTGAAAATCAACACAATAAGAATGGAATTTTTTTTATGATGAGAATAAATTACATTTTCAACAAAACGGAGCTCCGCCTTACTATGTTCTTTCACTTGGGAAATGGTTAAATCATGGATTTCCAAGTACATGAATAGGAACTATAGAATAATCAGATAGATTGTCCGATTTATATCCACTAGATTTTTTTCTATGAAATTACTTAAAATAATATTTTATACATATTATGTCGTTTACCCCCTCAACCACAACATTTAGAAGAGTTTCGTTAAAGGAATGTTGAAAATTGTCGTGGAATTGAAACAAATATTTTTGGTAATATGTGCTGAAAGTTCGGCCAAACATTTTGGGCATTTATTAAATTATTAAATTGATTTTCTTGTAAATACAATATTAAACAGTTAAAATAAATCCACTGATTTAAAAATTGAAATTCTAAAACAGGGAAATTTCCAAGAATTATACATACATAGGGGTAGGTTGCTTAAGTTGGACCGTCACCTAATTTGGACCACTGTGATAACCGAGGCCCTATAATGGTTCTGAGTATTTTTAATAGGCAATTGCTTTTCATTAAAGATAATTTCATCAATCAATTGTATGGTTACGTAAAGCAATTGCCTATTAAAACGACTCAAAACCATTATAGGACCTCGGTTATCGTAGTTTTAGGCAAATTAGGCGACGGTCCAACTTATGAAACCTTCCCCTATATTATATTTCATTTAAAATAAAATGTAACTCAATACCTCTTTCTTTTAAGATTCCAGGGGCAAGGGGTGAAAAATATTAAGTCAATTTTTGGCCAAAAAATGGTCCCCTTCGATAACATGTTTAACGTGTTTCGGTGATTTTTAAAACAATCTTCAGTTTTCGGGAAAATAACATTGCAAAGTCCTGAAATGAACACCTGACCTCAAATGAGTATACATATATTTATGAGAAATTGTTATTATATCGTTAGAACAGGACTATATCTTTCTTTAATTAACATATCCAAATTTACGGTTCGTTCGTTAAGATTTGTGCGCGAGTACAAATCCAATTAATCACATGAATTGTTGAGCACAACATTTTGACGAGAATCTCATTTGTATTCAAGAATATATATGTCTCAGTTTCTAATTTATTTATTCCACATCTGGCATTGAAAACTGGAAAATTAGGATTTACGAAAAATAGGCACGCCACAGCCAAGTAATTCCAGGAAAAATATAAACCGAAAGACCATTAAATCATTTATTTTTAAGTGATACTCGTTTGACTTTTTTTTGTGATTTAATAATATATTTTTCGGTTTTATACCATTCATTTGAAACTTTGAGCATGTGGAACTATAAGTCAGTACAATGTCATGAACGAAATGCTCTAAGGATTGAAACTTAAGGGACAATGTGCGGTGGAGGATTTGGGTATATGAATTTATGTAAATAACAAATGAGCAAAATTTTAATAGCGTAAAAACAAAGGCAGAGAATATTAAGAGGAATGATGGAGTATAATAAAGCGACAATCCTCTTACCTGTTGGGATTTGGTGGTTGTTTTAGCGGTAGCATTCCTTCCGGTTTTGAAATGTAAACGACGTAGAGCGGAGGCGGCAGTAGCGATGAGATCGTCGGGTGGCCGAGGTGATTTCGGGGGGCCCGACTGCGAATTAACGACGGTCATTTTAGGGCGCGGGCTGCTAGGGGGGTACTGATGGTAATTGGAGGAGATATGGGGGGAGTGGCTGTTGTCGGCGAGGCAATCGTCATCGACCTGAAACAAAGAAAAATTCATAAAATACTCAACGTTGGGCATTTTTTATTTAGTTTTTAGCATTTAAAAATTATTATATATTTCTTTCAAATTGTTCAAGTATTAGATTTAGAACAGTTGCTTTTCATCCAAACATGTGAAATATGTATGGACTGATGCATAAGTTTTGCAACATTCCTGTGTTTTTCAGGTGTCTGAAGTGAATTATTCAAGGCGTTTTCTGTTATTTTAAAGCACATTCTTTTGTCNCCCCTATATTATATTTCATTTAAAATAAAATGTAACTCAATACCTCTTTCTTTTAAGATTCCAGGGGCAAGGGGTGAAAAATATTAAGTCAATTTTTGGCCAAAAAATGGTCCCCTTCGATAACATGTTTAACGTGTTTCGGTGATTTTTAAAACAATCTTCAGTTTTCGGGAAAATAACATTGCAAAGTCCTGAAATGAACACCTGACCTCAAATGAGTATACATATATTTATGAGAAATTGTTATTATATCGTTAGAACAGGACTATATCTTTCTTTAATTAACATATCCAAATTTACGGTTCGTTCGTTAAGATTTGTGCGCGAGTACAAATCCAATTAATCACATGAATTGTTGAGCACAACATTTTGACGAGAATCTCATTTGTATTCAAGAATATATATGTCTCAGTTTCTAATTTATTTATTCCACATCTGGCATTGAAAACTGGAAAATTAGGATTTACGAAAAATAGGCACGCCACAGCCAAGTAATTCCAGGAAAAATATAAACCGAAAGACCATTAAATCATTTATTTTTAAGTGATACTCGTTTGACTTTTTTTTTGTGATTTAATAATATATTTTTCGGTTTTATACCATTCATTTGAAACTTTGAGCATGTGGAACTATAAGTCAGTACAATGTCATGAACGAAATGCTCTAAGGATTGAAACTTAAGGGACAATGTGCGGTGGAGGATTTGGGTATATGAATTTATGTAAATAACAAATGAGCAAAATTTTAATAGCGTAAAAACAAAGGCAGAGAATATTAAGAGGAATGATGGAGTATAATAAAGCGACAATCCTCTTACCTGTTGGGATTTGGTGGTTGTTTTAGCGGTAGCATTCCTTCCGGTTTTGAAATGTAAACGACGTAGAGCGGAGGCGGCAGTAGCGATGAGATCGTCGGGTGGCCGAGGTGATTTCGGGGGGCCCGACTGCGAATTAACGACGGTCATTTTAGGGCGCGGGCTGCTAGGGGGGTACTGATGGTAATTGGAGGAGATATGGGGGGAGTGGCTGTTGTCGGCGAGGCAATCGTCATCGACCTGAAACAAAGAAAAATTCATAAAATACTCAACGTTGGGCATTTTTTATTTAGTTTTTAGCATTTAAAAATTATTATATATTTCTTTCAAATTGTTCAAGTATTAGATTTAGAACAGTTGCTTTTCATCCAAACATGTGAAATATGTATGGACTGATGCATAAGTTTTGCAACATTCCTGTGTTTTTTCAGGTGTCTGAAGTGAATTATTCAAGGCGTTTTCTGTTATTTTAAAGCACATTCTTTTGTCGTTGTTTTGAGATATTTAGTATTTAATTGTCGCTTGTGAAAACAAAGTTATCCGTTTTAGAAACATGTCAAGTCAGCGTCAGAAAGCGTATAATTTAATTGTTGATCAATTCAGGCTTAACCAATCTCTTGAATGTGCCCAAAAACATTCAGGCGGTCACCGGCAAGCTGACTACAAACAAAACGACTTGTTGGAGATGATATCAAAAGTTTCGATCTGGCAAGAGGAGTACGAAAGACAAGCGACGCTCCGGACAACCATCTACCGTAAACAATAAACGCCTTTGTGAATCTATTGAATCGAATAGCGTTCAAGTTATCCGAGACCTGACCTCTGATTTTCATACGTCCCAATTGACCATCGTTCAACCAGATGCATAAAATGGAAAAATCTACAAAATCCACCGACAACTGTATCTCATCAGTAGTTGCTAAATTTAAAAAATCGTCCTGTTTCCGATTGCAAAGAGGTGCTACATAAATTCAAGCGGGGAGGCTTAAATTGAGTATTCACTTATAGTGTGAAATAGGTCCTTTACGATTATTGGAAAGGTCGAAAGCAGTGGCTGATGCGAAACGATCTCCGAGTTCTGATGTCAACACTGGAAATCCACTAAAAGGAGGTGATGTTGAATGTTTAGTAAATACATATGTATGTGATTATCTGATGTCGTAGGGGCTGCTTTGATACGGTTAAGATGTCCCCACCAATAACTCTGTGGCTTGGAGCAAGAAGTCATAAATCATCATTTTTCAAAATCAGTAGATTTGTCAAATTGGAATTTTAAACCATCTTTTGCAGCATCATCCTGCATAATTATTTTCAATATTTTACAGTTTTGTAATTGGATTATCTTTATCTCTATATTTCATAATAAAAAATGTTACGTTTATTTAAATTTTATTAATTATAAATGGCAATTCTTGCTCAAATATTTATGTTTCAAAAAAGTGACATGTATATTTATTATTTTTTGAAAATAGCTTTCGGAATTCAATAGGTCTTTGACATTTTGAGCACAAAGAGTATTCATTTTATTATATTCAAATCAATAGATAACTCAAAATCTCAAAAAATTGACTTATGCACTTCTTGCACCAAGCCACAGAACTATTGTCTACAACTCGACAAAGTTCAGCGAAAATTGTTAGAAAGGGGTGTCAATACACATCTAATTTTCTTCCATCAGCATAACGCCACACCTCATACGACACAACAGACAACTGGCAGAAATCGAAGAATTGAGCAAGACGAAAATCGATCAACCACAATATAGCCCGGACATTACTCCAAGAGATTACTGCTTGTTCCGGTCGATGGATCACTTCCTTCATGGTAGACGCTTCACTGAGGACAGAAAGGACAAGGCGACACTCATCTAGTTCTTCAGCTCAAAGTCTATCAAATTCTAAACCGACGGAATCTATTCAATGCGTGAAAAATGGAAGAAAGTCATTGATAATAACAGCAACTACTTTTTTTAAAGTTTCTTGTTCGTAGTTGTTGTTTATTAAATTTCGTTAAAATAAAAATTTATTGCAAAATTTATGCATCAATCTATAAAATTCAAATTAAGACTCAATTTCGATAGAAAATGCATTTAGTTTTTTGGTTATTACGTCCTTTAAATGTCGAAAATAATTATTTATCTGTTTCCAACATGGGTATTTTGTTGTAATTGGCTTTTTTACAACAAAAATATCGAGAATAAAAATAATTTGTCAATGATGTTTGAACTTTTGTCGAAAGAAAAATATAATAAAAACCAAATATTCGTTGTCAATATATTCCGTGGTCAAAACCAATAATTCTCGTTTACACCAAAACTGTGCAAGTGACACTAAACATATAAAAGACAGCTAGGCTATATGTTCCGTTCAATTACTCATGTTTGCATACACAAATTGAATGAGCGTGTACAAAAGCTTCAAAAAGAAATATTTCATACCACTTTATTAAAAAATAATCCACTTAAAATGTATGCAATAAATATATAAGTCTCGATAATTTAATTGTTATTAAAATTCGATTCAAAACATTGTTACAAACTTCGAATTACAATTATTACACGGAAAAATATTTGATTCAAAATGTTGACAATATTCTGAAAGCATAATATTTCCTTTTGGTCGCACACCCCTTTTGGTACTATAGAGAAACGAACATTAAGGCTAATTAATTCCGACTACTCCAAAACCACAATCCAATTTACTTTGACCTGTTTCAATGTCTCTGGTCGAGGATAATTCGTGCCTATTTAGCCCTAGTATTTTGAATGGATTTTAATCGTTCACATCACTTTCAGTTCTTGCCAATGAAACTCCCGTAACGTCATTATGTCAGTTCAAACATCTATTATAGCATGACTCCATTTAATTCGTTTATTGTCAGGAGAAAAATTAAGATAGACGGTCAATTGTGGCGACAATATAAACGTCCTATAAAAATCCTAGTGTCACATTTTTTTTACTCTTTTCTGGTTCTTTTTCTGGCAAAAAGTTTCGTTTCAGTACCTACACGCATAAAGCACACGTTTAATTTGGCTCGAGAAAGTCCTTTTTCCCTGAGTTTTCCTCGAGATAAATTTATTATATTATCATTTTCTTTAATATTAAATGAATGCCAACCTTGTGTTGAAAGTTTTTATTTTTGAAGGAAAACTGTTANTTGGCAACATATTTTTTAAGAAAATTTTTGAAAAAAATTGATTATAATGATGACATTTAATGAAACTGAAAAGAAAATATCACATAATTACCTACAGAAAATTTGGTAGTTTCATTTAAAAAAATACCTACAACTTGATACACTCACACTTAGAACAGACTCTGTACATTTGAAAATTATTTTAAATATGGACCTTTTCTTGACTAAAAACTTTTACATTCAACATTTTGTTATAAAACTTATATTTACTGAGATCTGTATTTTCTCACACTGATATAACACACTGTATATTACTAAAATAAATAACAAATTATTACAAGATTCTGAAGTACCCTATACCAGTTAAGTTTATTATTTTTGTTTATATCTGATCATATTTTGAAACTCTGACGTCATTGTTGTTTTATTAAATATTCTTTCTGCATATACCGTTCAACAATAAGTCTGTCGAACAACAAAATAATGTAAAAAATATAAATATGTACATAAATAAAGAAAAAAAACTTTTAGAAAAATTTCTACTTCAATTCTCATTTGCTTCAGTTGAATGATCTAAATATTTCTCGTTTTAAATGTTCGAAGCAATGGTGGTTAAGGTAAAGTGGCGCTCACTCCATTTTTGTCCCCATAAATGTTCAAATCAAGTCGTTTAAAATTCTTGCATATAGCATAAATGTCAATTATATACACAACCTTCACTTATCCTACCAAAAAAATAAACAATGAGCTCTGTAAAATTGTCTTGAAATTTTGTGCCAGTAATTTCTCCATTAAACACCACTAAATCAGTTCAACCCATTAAAACATATTCCTCCCCACACGCAAACTGATCCACCATCAACAAAGGTCATTGAGATCATTAAATTTTCATTGTTCTCTTTCTTGACGTAACAATATTTGATCGTCAAATGTTTACGACTGCAACTGGAAAGCTATGACTTCAATTTTTCATGAACATTCCAAAAATCTATGTTCTGCTCAACCTCTCATCAACCCGCTGTTCCACAGTTAACCACAAAAAAAACAAATTATATTTCTAAAACAAATTTTTAAATATCATTTACTTCAATTGTTAACCAGTGTATGTTAATTAATGTTATTATATAAGTCGATGTCCTTCCTCACTTATTGTTAGACATTGGTTGTTTGCATTTAATCTTAAGTATCTTACAAATAGTAAAACATCTTAATCTAATCTTAGTGATACGTTGGAAATGTTTCCTTTTTATGTTTTTATTCTTGTTATTCATTTACTTTCGGTGTAAGCACCATTTCATTTTAAGTATAATTACTGTATAAATTGTTTTTACATTTTTTCTTTCAAGATTTGCTAATATGACTGATCCAATAATAACAATCCAAGAGGGTCAATTGAAAGGCACAACAGGTACTAACATAGATGGAGAAAATTTTTATAAATTCTATGGTATTCCGTATGCCAAACCTCCAATAAATGAGCTTAGATTCCAGGTAAAAGAAATAGTTTTTCCAATTTTGTAGGATATTTGAATTTTTGTTTGTCATTTTTAGCCTCCTCAACCGATTGACCCTTGGCCAGGTATTAGAGATGCCTCGAAAATCGGCAATTCTTCAGTTTCAAGAGATGATTTCACCCGAGAAATCATTGGAGACGAAGATTGTTTGTACTTAAATGTTTATACGAGATTTGTAAGTACATATTATGTATAAATTCTATTTAATAAAATCATTATACTATGTATGTGAAATTTCCATTAATCATTACTTATTCACTATCCTCTCATTTCAGTTACCAAGTTCAAATTCAGAACTTCAACCTGTAATGGTATATATACATGGTGGAGGCTTTGTAGTGGGTTCAAGTCGACCTGGACTGGTTGGGCCAGAATTTCTTCTAACAAAGAATATCGTTCTAGTGACTTTTAACTATCGTCTAGGAGCTCTTGGTAACAAATTCCCTCCCATTTTAACATTTTAAAATATCTTTTTTATTGAAGGGTTTCTTAGCTTAAAGGATCCGGAATTAGGAGTATACGGAAATATGGGTTTAAAAGACCAGAATCTCGTACTAAAATGGGTGAAAAGAAACATAAAAAACTTCAACGGGGATCCTGATAACGTGACAATATTTGGCAATAGTGCCGGAGGAGCATCCGTACAGGCGCACTTGCTTTCACCTTCTTCAGCGGGTTTATTTCACAAAGCTATCATGCAAAGTGGTTGTGTTCTAAATTCTTGGGTTTGGGGCTCCCGAGACACTGCTATTCAACTAGCTAATGCCACTGGAAAAAGCGCTAAGGACGAAAAAGAAGCTTTAGCAATTTTAAAACAACTAACATCTCTGGAGATTCTTCATTTACAAGAGAAAATTCCCGATTCACCTTATCCAGCTAAAAAACGACCTTTTGGAGCTGTGTTGGAAGTAAGCAATCCGACTGAATTCCTTACATCCACACCTGCAGAAAATATTGAAAAGGGCAAGTATCATCAAGTACCTATTTTGATGGGCTACGTGAAAGATGAAGGAAAGTTACTGGACCTGGGTAAATTCTATGCTGATAAAGCAGGTATAATTATTCCTGACTTGGAAATGAAAAATATCATTCCTGTAGAACTAGGAGTGAAATGGGAAACTAGCGAAAGTGAAGAAATCGTTGAGGCTTTAGAAAAATTGTATCCCGAGGATATTTTTAAAAAACAGTTATGATGTAAGTAGGTTTGATGTTTTTCCGTTACATTAAATAATAAATCATTTTTCAAGCCATTGACTGATGCAATGTTCCTGGTGGGTATATTTGAAGCGTTAAAGCTACATTTGAAGACTTCTAGCCAACCAATTTACCTTTATCGCATCTCATTAGCTGCTAATCTCAATCAATTAAAAGTACGAATAAACAGAACCGAAGGAAGTGATGTTGGCCACTCAGACGAGTTAGGTTATTTATTCAAGTCTGATTTAACTACACCCTTCAAAAATGGCAGCGTAGAAGAAACTGGTATAAGAAATTTTGTCCAACTATGGACCGATTTTGCTTCAAAAGGAATTCCTAGCGGCCAATGGCAGCCAGTACAAAATGAAACTCAAATTGCAGTAATGGATATTGGGAGGAAGCTAGAAATGTTGGCAGACATTCCCGAACGTACACGACTGGAAGTTTGGTGGAATATTTTAAGAAAATATCCTTTGAGAAAGTTTTCTTAGGCTCTATAACTTTATAGAATAATTAATGTTCAGGGTTGGAATTGTTCTGCGCCTAACATTTCTTGATAAATCCATTTGACTTTTCCTAAATATTAAATTCCTCTATAAATTAGTCTATAAATTTAATAACTGTTTTTAATTAACGAAAATCATACATTTTACACTTAGATTATCTCCGAAAGACACACATCTTGAAAAATTAACTCATTAGTCTGGAAAACCTGTACCATGAGGTAATCGCGTGGGAATTTCATTTGGAGCTTCAGTAATACTTAAATTAAATGTCTACAACAGAATGAAGTTTTGAGAATTTACCTCTTTTGGATGTCGGCCAATCGGCGCATATTAGGCAGGTTCCAGAAACGGAAAATAATGAATATTCAGTTTCAGAATTTGAATGTTTAATATCTATAAAAGCAAATACAAGTAACGTTGTTAATTTGAGTTGTACACAGAAATGTATCAAAAGAAATTGAACTATGACTTAATACTCTTATAATATTTGATTAAGCGGTCAGCTTCCCTATATCCAGATTCGATAGCTCCATGAACTGTGGCGTACCTCTTCGGATGTGTTGCTTCTCCAGCAAACAATAAAGTTGGCATTCCAGTGGCACTCAAGGTGGGGCTTCCAAGCGCCTCTCTTAGTCCTGACAATCCATCAATATAAGCTTTAACAGCATCAAAAGAAAATGCACCACGAAAATTCAAATTGGCTAACCATTTGGAGCTCAACAGTTTTGAAGGCATAGAAACATTCGAATAGGTGCCCGTAAAACATTTTAACAAAAACGAAATACCTTTCAACAGCTCTTCCTCCGCAAGGCTTTCAATTTGAGGAGTTTTTTCTCCTGCGAACCAAGCCATTAACACGTTAGGATTCCCTTCGACCCGAGTGAATGCAACAAATTGACGTAACCAACGCAGATTGAGTTTGTCCATTTCATCATCATGATCACGACTCCACATACAGGCTAGTATTTTAGGGTTATCAAGGCTCCACCAAGACTTATTAAAGTATAAAGCTACCTTTACCAAGACTCCAAAACCGATTTGATCAATTGAAATTCGTCTTTCATCGAGTAATGATGGATAGAAGAGTTTCTCATGGGTTGATTTCAATACACCCAAGGAAGGAGTAAAAATAACGTGTTTCGCAGTTAAATTGTATCCATCTTCAACTAGTATGAGCTGGCTATCAGTGGTCCAATCAAGGATTTTAACTACTTTAGTCTTAAATTTTACATTGAGCTTTGTATCATTTGTCATTATATTAAAAATTGTTTTGAATCCTTGTCCTTGCCAAGTAAGCATTTGATCACCTTCCAGTTCTTCATATTCAGATATTAAGCTAACGTCGTCTAAGTGAATAGCACTTTCAGTAGCACTTGCATAGCTCTTTAGCCACTCGTAAGCCAATTTCCAAAGTTCATGTTTAATTTTACCTTTGGACGATTCAAACTTAAACACATAATCCAAACAGGATCCTTCAGAGTAGACATTCTTGCACGGATGCGGCAGACTGCTGTTATCGGATCGATGACTTACGGTGTGAGAGATGTTCAAAAGCGTTTCCTGCAATTTATGTGGAAGGGGCTCCCCATTCTCACTATAGTGAATTACCAATTCTGGCTTTTCGGATGCCAAGTAATTCTTGGCCAGTTCATACACCACATTATCTTTTTGGCCATGACAATATTCTGCTCCTAAATCCACATAAGCATCTCCAAATTCTACGCTTCGGACTCGTCCTCCTATATAGTCTTCCGCTTCTAAAATTTGTACATTGGTAAAAGTGTGTTCCATAAGTCGAGTAGCAGCTGCGATTCCGGCTGCCCCAGCTCCAATTATCACTATTGAGACATTGTTCTGATTATTTGTAAATGCTGAAGTAATATGAGAAAACATTAATACCACTAAGAATCGGACTGATGTTGACCTCATTATACCCGGTTCGAAACTACAACTACCTCTTTCCTTAATGTTGCAGTTATTGGGCGATTATCCAGTTAAGATATTGTTAAATAAATCTTTTATAGACAAGTGGAGCTCAATTGTAATGTGTCTCATGTGATACAGTTTATTTATTTCTTCATTGGCGTGCCAACTAGAGTTAGTTGCATCTAGAACAATCTGGAAAGCACAGTTAAGTAACTTTCCAAGTTCTTCCGTTTGATCAAATCATGAATCAAGAACTCATTACAAAACATGACGGAAGTATTACCAGTCTACATTTGAATATGGATTAAGCCAAGCCACTGTATCAGATGAGAAGGGAATTGGAATATAGATCATCCATAAATATTATTATTATCAGGCCAAAATAACAGCATAGAACGGGAATTGATTAATAACAGGGCCGAGAAGGTAGTTAATCACGATAAATTACGCCCAGGTCGGTTGATTGAAATATTTTCGTATTAAATTAGGATTCACTGTGGAGTGGAAAAATAATAATGGAATTTCTTTAGGCATTGGTCGGAGAGGAACAAAAAGAAACGGTTTTTATTCCTGAAAATGACCCGAGGATAAGGCTTTCTCGTTGTAATTATGCGGCATTAGCGTGAAATTTTACGATGTTTTCTGTTTTGGAAAATGGGGACTATTTTTTGCATTACATCCGGACAATACAAAGGGTCTCATTTAGTTTTTATATTTGAAAAAGAGTTTATTTAATTAGAGTCTCTTGGTCAATAGGGAGAGCTGATTATATGTATATAAAATAAATATGATTTTGGGAGAATTGCCCTGAAAAATACAATTTCTTCTATATGTATGTACATATTTAATTCAGTAGGTGAGAGATAAACAATTGTACCTTCAATTTTACCAATTATGGAGTTGAAAATATTTTTAAATTGTCCTATTAATTTACAATTGTCATAAAAAATGGTAAACTACGTGTTCTTGGTTTGCTAGATTTTTAAATTTTAAAGTGTAGCATCTCCATTTATCAGTGAGGTAACATTTGTTTTGCTCATTACTGAAAATTTCCTATCATGTGCAAACATATGACTGTTTACCTTTCACCTATTGAATTTCATACAGGCATTGAACAAATGAGAATGCAAGATTTAAGTGACTCTAGTCTTGTTGTGGTCCCAGTAGGCGATTGAAATAGTGCTCATTTTGATTAGAGAGAACATTCTCGTGGAACCAGAAAGGTAAACCATATAATTTCTCTTTGTTGTGACACAGCAAGGCATCCTCCAAAACTTACACCGCAAAGGTTCATCATCAGGGAAAAGGACTTTTTAACCAAGAAAACTTGAAGGAAGCTGAGGTTGGTCAGAAATTTTAGTTTGGGATTTGTATGAGGTGAGCAACCGATAATCTATTATCCAGTATTTCTTGCTTCGGAGAAAACAACTTAAACAATACTGGGATCCATCAATTTAATTTTGGAAGGGAACATACTTTTCTATAACTGCAATCCTTCAATGGGGAAGACTTTCAGCACTAAAATTTTAAATGGAATAGGGTATGTTATTTTAATACCTTTTTCCAACGACATCTAGTTTTTCAAATTTGAATGAGTTGTTTACGAGCAATAACGGCAGAAACTTTGAAATGGCACAACTACTTATCAAAGCTTTTAGTTTATTAAATGTTGAAAATATCTTACACGATTGGAGAAAGGATTAAAATTGTGTCTCCATTCTTCAAAAATAGTGATAGTGCCAGAAAAGCAATTCGATTATTCAATGAAAGACATCTAGATAAACATTTATCTCATAATTATCTCGATCTAATCGAGAATCTTAATGAAGCAAGATCAGTTCAAAATAGGAAAGGAGTATTAGGAATTCCACCAAAAATAAGGCAACAAAGGTGGCCATTTATTTTATATTTACATGTTTTACAGTTAGTACAAGAAAATATAGTGTTATTTTAAGTGTACTTAAAAAATATAAATTTCGTCTCTACGAAACCCGATAATGATTGTCGTGCAGAATTTCGTGATACTATAAGTGGGCAAATCAACCATGGCCTGAATTTCTTTTTTCATATCTACTTATCAGACCAATGGTCTTTCTTTCATAATGGCAAAGTCAAACGACATAACTTTCGATATTGGTCAGATAGTGACCCACAAATATTGTCCACAGAATACATGTCCAGCATCCAGAAAAGCTGAATGTGTGAGCAGGAATTATCAGATATAAGTTTACTTTTTCCGTAAAAATTTGAATAACGAAATGCGTTTAAATTTGTTGGAAATCACTATTAATCCAGCTTTGAGAGATATAATCAAATGAGCGTTACAATCAGGTAATCTAATCTTCCAACTAGATGGTGCTTCGTCACATTACGCACTGCTCGTAACGCCATTCTTAGGTGACACTTTTCCTGAACGATTGATTGAATAATCGAATTGCATCTCTGGCACTATTATTATTTTTGAAAAATTTTGAATCTTCCTAGACTGGTGTAGGGTATTTTTAACAATTACTAAACTTGAACCTTTGGTAGATAATTTTGCTATTTCGAACTTTCCGACATTTTTCCCTGTAATTAACTCATTCAAATTAAAAAAAAAATTGATGTCGTTGAAAAGAGAATTTAACCCCCTTTAAAATAACATATTACTAAGAAAAAAACGTTTTAATTTTTTTCCTGAAGCTGAAAGGTGCTAAGTGGTAAAATTTCGAAATTTTCCTCTTATTTAAGTATTTTTAATGATCATCTAGTTCAAAGAGGAAACTTGAAAAGGCGCAATGGAAATACAATATTACCATAAAGTTGAAAGTCAATAATATACGGATATTCACAAATAGCAGTTTGTTAAAAACTCTTTGTGTTATTAATTCTTTTGGCTTTAAAAGATTGGTAATGCGATCTATGAACTTAGAAAAAGTGATTTTCCTAGTCTTTAAGAAATTCTTCATGATATAGGAATTAATAAACGATTTAATTCCCTTAAATATATTTTATATTTAATGGTAATATCTTATTTTCATATTACTAATTTTTAAAAGGTTATAAATTGAAAACTTTTAATGAACCTCTACGTGGATAACCGAACAGTATGTTGGAGATTATATGCCTCAAGATGAAAATAAACTATAAATAACTGATAACGACATTAGAAAGTCAAATTAATGATACATGCTCCAACTCTAACAATTACATATCTTCGGTTCGGTATCTACTAAGGATACTAAACTAGCCTAATGGGAAGAGTTTATAACAACTTTACAAATATATGATTTAAACACAATTGCTTAACTAGGGAAATTGCGAAAAATGCTTAAAAAAGTCAGATGAAAAAGGTCATAATAAAATTATGCAATACAATGTCTTATAACATCTTTATTTGTATAGTTGACTTCCCAAAATAGTCTTAAATATGACCTCATAGAACCAATCAAGTTAATTTGATTTTTTCTATGAGTCAATTGGTTTAAATCATAAAATCCTCATTATTTTATCAGTTCAGCACTTAAGTCTTTGTACGTTTTCTGATTCCCTTAAAAGAAATCTCAATGATTAAATCAGTATCGGCTAAACGAATGGACCGTTATCTAAAGCACTTACGTTGGACTGGGGACGGTGTAACGGGGAGGTCTGATTTCCGGGGGTAGATCTTTGTCGCAGTCGGGCGAGGGCCGAGCGCAACCCCTCCGTTATAGAGCCGCTTTCTTCATCGCCGCTGTAAGAATTAAATATTTCTTTAAGTGAAGTTTAAGTATTAATTATCCAGTGGTTTTATTCATTTTTATAATTTTTGTCCTTAATCTTAGGGATTTTCATTATTTGGTTTCATTTCTGCAATTCAGAGCATTATGATTACTTTAATCTTTAAATGCAAAGACTTAATACCTAACCCAATATTAATACTTAATCTACATAAAAATGTATAATATGGCATGTGCTCTTCAAACGTCACCAAAAGATCCGAAAAATTAGTACATAGAACACACACAAATATTTTTGAGAAAATCATTCGTTTGAGTGAAAGTGCCACAGTTTTCCAGTAAATAAATTTTCCAGATAAAAAGAAAACTGCTGCGATCAGCACCAGGAAGACCACCACGAAGTCAATTTTGTTGTAGAACTGCAAAGTGGTACTAAACAGATTGGGTAATTAAAAAAAAACTACTCTAAATTAAATTCTTTGACATCGGGAGTTTGATGAAACAAGGTGATCCACAGGCTAGAAAAGGCATACCTACTTACGGAACTCAGACGAAAGTCCATTTAGAAATTCTCAGACAAAATGGAGCCGTTCTTGCCCAATCCATAGAAATCAGTAAATCAAAAAAGCAGTCTCTCAAAGAACTTTATGAACAATGTAATTATAAATAGCTATAATAATGTGAAAAAATTTGCTTTTAAAAGTCTCTTAAAGCATTCAGGCGAAATGGACCAAGTATTTAAAATTTTTAACTACAAGAATTGTTATCTTACTTAGTGCTACAGTTTGAACGTTAGTTGTTGGAAATAGGAAAAGTTTCGCACAATTTCACGAGAAACTCTACTAAACTTTTTAAATTGTTTGATTGTTTACGGTTTTTGTGAAAATTGCATAGTTCATAATGAAGATTTAAATTATTAGAGTTCTACAGGATGAAGCACAGCATTTGTCTCGATTAATTACTAACATAAAAATTAATTTTTCAAAAATCATTTTCCATGTCATTACACAGATCCTTAAAGAGCAAAACTTAAAAATAATTTTTATTTCTACAGGGAATCGCATAAATCAAAGTTTTAGTTTTTCTTATGGAAAAACCTGCTTTTTATTACTAATTCGAATTCTCTGGATTAAAATAAAATAAGTTCGTTTTATCGTCGCTATTTAAAAAGTGAAAAATTCTCCTAAAATATCCAGTTTTATTGAAATGTCAATATTTAAGAATAAATTCATAAAGTCAATTGAAGCTAACTAGTCTAACTGGAATTTTTACATTTTTGTGAATATTAACGTAAATCTTAAATAACGATTCGGCACACAACGTTAAAAAGATAATAGAATGCAAAGAAAACAGTAAGATAATAAGGTGCAATATCGAGTTGTTCAAGTGTTTCTAACGATAACTGTTTCATTTGAAAGAGAACAAACAACCTGCATTTAGTAGTGATATTTAATGCAACTTTTAATTATCTTTAAAATGATATAAAAATCCCCTACGTGTATCTCTCATAATTATCGAGGAAAATCTTCTTTCTTTATTATTCAGTAGATGTAAACTACTTAAGATGTTCAATAAATATTTATTTGTTTAAATGTATACATATAATATTATCACCAATATTAATCAAATTACAATATATTATTTGATTATGTCTTATACAATAAAAACGTGGAATAATAAATCAAATTAAATGACAGTTTATCTCCAATTCCATAGGCATGCAAAAGTGTGTTACTTGTATTTTGAAAAAATTACTGAAATTATAAGAACGTATTAGAAAAGAGTTTAGATAATAGTTATTGTAGTCCGCACTCTTATTAAGGTCCCCATACACTGCGGTTTTGCTCGACGAATTTGTTCGACGAACAAATTTCATCGTATAGAACTGACTGAAAACTGAGGTGTATGGTCATTTCGGCAGTCGAACAAAACCGATGAAAATAAAGTAATTTGTATGTAGGACTTGTTCAGCGACCTACCAAATCCGAAGTGTATGGTGCAAACCGTTTTAAAGAACAGCGATTTTACAGTAGCGTAGTACTCATAGGTTAAATGCACTAGAATTTGAAGCAAAACTGAAGTCTGGGGACAACTCCATTTTACCAGTTTTGCTCGGAAAACCGCAGTGTATAGGGGCTTTTAGTAGAAGTTCTAAAATTTATATTAAATATAAACTTTTATTATATACCTAACTATTTTTCTTTTTTCATTCCCTTGTTTGTGTCCACGCCTATGATTTCTATCTTATTCCGCTTCATTACATCCCAACAATTGAATGACAAGAGAAGACCCAAGCCTTATCTGAAGTACACAGTGTGTTTATTTACTTTTACGAGTAATAAAAATTAATCTATGTATATAAAATTAGCAAAGTTTACCAAAGTTTCTGTTTCACTCCGTGCCATTTTTGCACGCTTGTTTAACATTTATTACTCCCTGACATTATTCAATAAAGTATAAATGTTCAAAATGCCGTCCATTGCTTGAAGTACGTAATTAAACTCATTTTTTAAACGAAACAGTCACGCGTCTCCGCGTTTGAAAAGATATACGGAGTATCCGATAAATAATGGGCCATAAAGCAACAGAGTAATATTGGGAGTAAAATAAGTTGATTTAACCCAATATACCCTAATGACAAAGTTGATAATAACAAAGATAGGGTATTAAACATTAAATTTAAATTTACTTTTTTATTATTTTCTCTTGAATGACATAAAATAATTTCGTAAAATTTAACGTACAGAGCATCATCGTATTTTTTGCGTTACACTATATGTAAGTTTTAGTTTACAAAATCATGTTTCTACATAAAAAGGCTATGCCTTATAAATATCACTAAAAGTAACCGTTCTCAAGAAAATCGTTTTTAACCATAATGAAGACCGAGGATGCAAAAATAATTTAACTACTTATCTTATTTTTTATTTTTTTTGCATTTTTTGCAAAAATTGCAAAAAAAATCTGCAAAACCTAGCAATAGCTTTCGAGTCATTCAGATAATTTGCATGCAACATCAGCTTTAGATGCGTTTTTAACGGAAACCGTTGCTTCTAGCGATGTCAATAAAGTATACTTTTTTAAGCAGAAAAGGTAGAGAAAAAGATTTTTCCAGCCCAAAGTGATATATACCGTAGCATAAAAAATTTGCAGAGATTTAAAATTTTAATAGTCATTTGTGGCGCTCTCTAGAAAATAGAACTAAATCGTGAATAAATTTCATTTTCAAATTCCAAAAAACCCTCGAATATGAAATTTCTGAAATTAGCTAACACAGGAACATATCAGTAGCAGAGAGGTAAACTGTCGTATGTTCATAAATTGAAATTTTCAGTAATGAGCAAAACAAATGACAATGTTACCTCACTAATAAATGGAGATATTACATTTTCAAAATTTAAAATACAACAAACGATCAATGCGGGGATTACCATTTTTTACCACAAAAGAAAATTAAAATAGTGCAGTGCAAGAATATTGTTAACTCCATATTGGGTAAAAGTGGAGTTACGACAATTTGTCTCTCTACTACCGATATTAGTATATTTAAATCGAAACATACTAAAGAAATTTAATTTATTTTTTTCACTTTGGCACCCTGTATTTCCATCAATATCTAATTTTATTAATCTAAGACAAGTTTAGTCAAATCGGCTTATTTTTTTATATGATGTCCATGTATACATACATCAGTATAACATTGAAATCGTTAAAAAGTGCCACCCACTTCAAACAATATGAAGCAACGAATTATTGTAGCATTTGCAACGATCGGTCTGGAAGTGACAATAGGAGTAGGTGCATCAGAAATTCAACAATTTCAACGTTGCATTGATGTAAACGGACATCACTTTGGGCATTTATAATGACGAGCCTTCGCCCATAGAAAAATTATTACTAGCATATTGATGATATTCTACAACTTTCAGTATAACATTATTGTCATATCTCCAATAATAACGGAAATATTCAAGTTAATCGAAATTAGATACTCCGTCCTGTGTATTGCTTCTCGATTCCTTTGTTTCATGTTGATTCGTATGATTGGTGAATTATTATAAACAATATTGATGTTAGACCAAGAGATCTAGCAGGTCAGAATTGATAGTCAACACAATCGATTCGTGTATTTGGGTATAACAAATTCTAATAATTTCGGTCTTCCCTGTGAAAATACGCTGGAGTGCCATCTAATTGATTCCACATATTCTAGACAATTTTCAGCGGTCTACATCCTACCAATTCCAGGAGACCTTCCGTAATACATTTTTGAAAGACCGATCCGTTCAAATAATCGTTAAAGAAATGAGGTCCAATAATTTGATTTTCTAAAATACCACTCTACACATTTAAAGATCATCCACATATGTGGGCGATTAACCATTCGGTTTAAGTTCGGATTAACATTATTGTAATAATACCATTTGCTTGTTTCCTAATCCATTATTGTGAAAAGGCGAATCGTCATTAACTAATACCTAATAAGTAAAATTTGGAATTTTTCTTAGCTTATTTCCTAATCCATAGATAAAATTCCATAGGACGACTGAAATCGATATCAGAAAATCCCCGGTGTAATTGAATATGATATTGGTGAAAATTGTTTTTTTTTACTCTGCCAATGCTTCTTCTACTGATGATGAAATTTCTCATTCTGTTTTCCGTTGACTCATCTCAGGGTTTTTAATAATAGATCCAATTACGTTAAAATTCATTAGTTTCATTTTCCATAATAAGTTTTTGTTTAACAACCTTTTTGTAACCAACGCTTCCTGATGTTCAAAATTTTAACAACAATTTTTCATACGATCATCTAATTGGTTGTTTTCGATACAGATATTTTTAAGCGAAAACTCTTAAAAGACAGTTTTTGTTATATTTACCAATTAAAAGGATCATATCAATTCGTTCTTGTAAAGTATAAATTTACATTTTGAAGAGAAGAAATATTAATAAACTAACAATAAATGAAAACAGTTAATAAGTAAAAGATCAGTCTAACGTTTCAGTTTGAACTGCTGGTCATTTTTTAACAGACTAAAAAAGTTCTTTTTTTCTAAAATTATGAAAAATGAGTATAGGATATGCTCATATCATTTTAAAAGTGATTAAAACTGCATCATCTGTCACCACTAACTACAGACTATGTTCTACTTGAAATAAAACAGTTATAGTTACGAATAATTATCTGATTCCTGCTTTTGTGCGATCCTGTACATTATTTTTCCAAACTTTGTTTGTCACATCTCTGTTCAGACTCTCGGTAAATATTTATTCAAAATTCTAAACTTTAATTAACTTATGAACGATCTTAAGATGTTTTTCTTAAATATCGACAATTCAATGAAACTGGAGATTTTACGAGAATGCTTGACTTTTTAAATAAAGACGATAAAACGAATTCGTCTTACTTTAATCTAGGGAATTCGAAAAAGTAATAAAATACAAGTTGTTCGGTTGTGTATCTGATTTATATAATTCCCTGTAGGTGTCAAAATAATTTTAAGTTATGCTCTTTAAGGGCTTGTAAAACGTGCCGTAAGAAGATTTTTGAATAATTAATTCATATGTCAGTAATTACGTTACGCTAATGCAAATGGAAAGAGCTTTTTGGGTATTTAACTCAATATTTTGACACTTTCTAATCATATGCGAAATTAGCAAGTCTGAATCAATTAGTAAAAATGTAATTTTAGGAGGAACAGATATGATTAAACTGTTTTAAAAAATTACATTTTTATATTATAAATGGAATCCAAATTAACTACCCTTTGTCATTTAGAAAATGCATAAGTTTTCTATATACATATAACACTCTTTTGACTGGGATCCAAAAGGCGCTTTCACAATTATTAACTGAATTTAGGATATATTCTTGAAATAAGATTACAAAGAAATAGCGTCTTTTCATACCTACTTTTAAAGTTTAACATTCAATTTATTTTACATCCGTATGTATGTTTCTTACATACGTATATCTAGCTGTGCCATCTTAAAGAAATAATTGCGCTTCATAAAAATTCATCCGGCATAACTCCATTTTTTCACCATCCGAAAAAGGCTAACCGACCAAATCTCGCTTCTTCTAAAGCCAATCTTTTCCTGATAGGAATGTTAAAACATCAGTTTCGCAACGTTTGAGACTTTTTCATCAGATTAATCTAGATAGATTTCGCATTGTAATTTTTCCCCAATTTCATGTTCGAGTTTCCACTGATTAAAGATTAAAACGTTGAACAGATAAGGGTATGTCAATGTTTATTTTTTCCTTGTATCTATTTATCACTAGATAACGAACAAAAATAAAGAAAATTGAAATTAATTAATCCATTGCCTACTGTCGTATTCGAGAGGCGAGACTTGCCTAAACACGCATACACGGAATCGATTTGCGAAAACAAAAACCGCCTATGTAGCTCGAATTGGAAATTCAACGAACTGCTCTATCTGGAAAAGACAAAAAACTATTGGGAAAAATGTGTTTTTTTTTTGACACGAAGAAGAGGACCACGTCACCGGAACCTAAAAGGGTTGTTTCATATGAACGCATTTTTTTCACTAGATATTATGATAAAATGGTAAAATGTAAAGCTGCGTATAGATTTAAGCACTTATGCCACCACAAGTCCTCCTGTGAGTACTTAACCTAATGAATATTTTAAAGAGATTTGTTAATTTTTTCAGATAAAAATGGATTTTGCAATTAATTACACCTTATAATGGTATACAGAGTTTTAAGTTAAATTAATAAATAGTAAAATACAGAAAAATTCGAAATACTTTTAATATTTTAGAATTTCATATGGAAATCTATAATTTTGCCGTACATCCAAAATGATTATGTTATGTTCATTTGAAAACTTAACAAATCACTACACTACAAAACGTAAATTTCAAAAAATTTATATCAATTGCAACAACATATTTATAGGAATTACATTTGAAGAAATATAGTTTCTGGAATATTTTTTTGTTAAACATATTTATGCGGTAAAGTGTCAATCAACTCGAATTTAAATTGATTATCGATTTGCTTGCAATAAACGTCAAAAAGCAATTTAAATATTAATTTTTTATCCATTGAAATACAGGAAACTTTTAATCAATGGAAGAGTTTAACCACCCCTAGCACGTTTCTTTTTCGATGATTTTCAAGAAATATCGTCTGAAAGACCCAGGGTGAATAACTCATGCATTTCCACGAAATCAATATGTATAGGATGTTTTTGTATTACGTTTAAAGCAAAAAATAAATAAACTAGTGAACAAACTCCATTAAAATTAATTATTAAAATAGTAATTTTAGTTTTTATTTCTTTTTAAAAAAATCCTATTACAAATCCTTACTAAATAACAATTTCTACTGATATACTTGTTGAATAAACAAAAATTCACTTCTTGACAATACCACACAAATAGGTTAAAAGCCTTATGAAGGTACCTGGCAGATTTGACATAGGTTGCGATTTTTCAAGAAAATATTTCTACGGATTTTCATTTCATTTATCATGGTCAACATATACTTATAAGAAAAAAAAGTAGGCATATTTTCGCCATCCATCGTTCAAAAAGCTTTAATTTATACTCTACATTGACAGATTAACTGATAGCTACTAGTGTCTTCGGGTTCCGTCGCCTACCAATCGTCACCTCAGAATTATATTGTTCTAAAGCACATTGTGGTACTATGGATATATCATAAAATAATTCTATGGTAACGTAATGTTAATTCAAACTCAATGTATGTATAATCCAGTTGATCGTATTCAATTTCCTAACATTTAAATATAAATCGATATTAATTAAGAGGTTTATATTTATTTCAATTGTACTTAAACATAATCCTATCTCGTTCAATTATAGTTTTTAAACTAGAATTAGTAGTGCTTTCAATAAATCCAAATATATTTGCCATATTTTATTTTGCTGTTAAGATTGGATATTGAAAAATTGCCACTAAAGATATGGCAAATTGGAGAAAACAAATCCCTTTCAGTTTAACTAATAATTTAGATAGGTTTTTAAGCAATTAACAAATCTTTGTCAATTAGATTTTTGCTAATTAAATTTAAGTTCTTACGTTCACTAATCATTGATTCCAATATAACTAAATTGATAAATTGTCAGCTTAACTCTAAAAATCCCTTGTTTTAAACCTTTTTATCAAAAGTAAACAATCCATTTCGGATCAGTATTATACAGGGTGTTTCCTAAACATGCGGCAAAAATTCAAGGAGTGATTCCTCAGGTGTTTTTATGAAGAAAAGTTCCTATAAACATTTGCCGAAAAATGGGGTAATTTCTACCCTCAACCCCTCCAGTATGGTATACTTCTGATTAAAAGTTTGAAATTCTGAGGTCAGATTCTGATTCAGCATGAAAAGTTTATCCAGTATACCAAATTTTATAATTTCAGTGTGAACGGTTTCGAAAATATTGATGAAAAACCGTATTCCGGGTGCCCCATTTGAAAGGGCCTAGCTCCCTTAGGAAGTATTTTTTCGGCAAATGTTTATAGGAACTTTTCTTCATAAAAACACCTGAGGAATCACTCCTTGAATTTTTGCCGCATGTTTAGGAAACACCCTGTATTTTACATCAAAAAACCGCAGACTGTGGCTTATTTGCCGAACGTTCTTTTATAAACACTGAGCTGTGGTTTTAGGAATTCATGGTTTAGAATGGATACTCATTTCAGATATGTTTTAGAAAGATAGGGGACGTTTTAATATTAAAGTTAAATAATCCAGCTCTATAACATAGCAAATTACAAACATTAATGTTATTTAACATTTTTTCATTTCACTAAGTAGTTTTTCATATTTTTGTTATTAAATAAACTTGAAATTAAAATGACATTTTATTCATTTAACATTTATTATTAAATATGCAAAAATCTGAATAGTGACGAAATGTAAAATACTTAATAAAAGCAAACATTTATATTGAAAATATACAAAGCGGAAACAATAGTTAATAAACACGAATTTGAAAATGTTTAATTCATAAAACTTTGGTATTGAATCAACCTGTGGTTAATTTATCAGAATTAATATTTATATTCCTTAACAGATCTAATATCGATAATAGAAAACTATTATTAGATTATCAACAACTAAAAGCCTGTTAAGTGGACAAAAAATAAAAAGGAAAATATTATAAGTTTTATTTAGATTTGTTAACCAATAAAGGAAAACTAAAGTTGTGTTTTTCCAACTTCTACTAATAGTAGAATTCGTGCATATTTCTCAAGATCCTCTTGAACAGTTGAAAAAAGTTTCTAGAGGTGCCTTTTGGGACTCGAGTTCATGAGAACTTTTTTATGACACTTTTAAAAATAGAATAGATACACCGATCAAATCTCACTCCTCGTAACGAATGAAAACTAAGAGGTTTTATCTTGTATTTCCTTGCATTAATCTGAAAAACGGCCGTTGACAAAATCCTTGTATCTCTATTAACAGTGCTGGGGTTTTACGGTCGAGAATACGTTCGTCCAGACTCCGTGGTGTCGTAAAACGTCACTTTTACGAGACACTCGTCTCGGTAAATTAGGAATTTTCCTACCTCCTTTATCAATCGAATTTGTTCGCTCAACAAAGTTAATTTTCCTTCACTCTATATATTTTCATCGTTACCATTTTATGCGTAATAAAACTATAAAGGAGTGGGAAAAAGGGTGGAGTCCAAATAAGTTAATCAACGATAGGATCGTGTTAATTGATGTATGTATTTACTGTCATTTTAATGTTAGGTTTCCACAACCCAGGCCTGGGAATATAAATGTTTTTCATAGTATTGTGCTGTTTTAGTAATTCAAACATTTCCTTTTGCATTAACGGTATTAAATGCAGCTGGATAACTACGCTGTACCCCTCAATGACTCTTTTGAATTGATCATAATTAAATACAGTTTGTTATGAAAGCAGATATTAATTAGTTCAAAATATTTGTTCAATTGACTAAGGAGGCTAACGTTCCTTTCACACACAACGATTATACACGCACGGTTAAGGTCTTACGTTAATCATTCTATTAGTAGAATTACGCATAAGACTTTTGACACAAAACAATAATGGCAGCACACTAATGGAATGTTTAACGTACTTACGTGCAAAATTGTCCAAAACATAAATATAACAATTTAATGTTATGTTTTGCCTTGTTTGGTAATTAACCGGACTAATTTGACAATAGAAAAATAGAGGAGACCTAATAACTATTAATTTTAAATAAATAATTATGACCTAAAGAAATTTCATTACCGAATGGATAGTTAAGGTTTCTCATAAAAGAAAATTACCCTTTGTTTGTCTCGATAATTAATACAGCGCCAGGTTTAGGAGGTTTATTACGACGAATAATAATTATTGCTCTAAAATTAACTGCGTTACTACGCACTGTACATAGAGAAATAACGAATATTAATACTGATAAAAGAGAACTTTAAGTGTCCAACAAAAATTACACTAACTAGGGACACATGAGTGTTTAATTTGCGCGTAAGTTTTAGTACGCGTGACACAAGCAATTAGAACAAAGACACAACACTTGGGCGTTTCATTAACGTAAATGAAGATGCGTTCACACTTAACAAACGTGCATTATTAAATAAACTATGAACTTATGAACACTCTGACAGCAAAAATTAATAGAAACGAATAACTCCAACATCAAATAGTTATAACTTTTTATACTCGTAGTTTGTCAATTAACCTTCAGATTTTAATACTCGCGAAATGAACAATTAATACTCGTACACCGTCTGAATATGATCACTTTCATGCCGCTCCATGTAATACTAAAACGCACGTTGATAAGTTTCGACGCGAAGTTCGTTCGCGCGTTTAACACAACCCCAGCGTCAACCAAGTGTGATAACTCAAATAATTATATGTATATTAGGGGAACGTTCGTTTGAGAATTAATAATTGTATAACTTAATCAAGAATGGATTAATTACAAATAATAAACTTCGTGATTTGGGATTTGAGTGAATATAACACCCTTCTTATTCATCTGATTTAGCGCCTTCGGATTATTACATTAATCATTCAATATTTTCAAGTATAAAGTATCAGATTCTTCTACACTATACTAAGAATATATATAAATGTTTTTCTTGTATAGTCACTATGACTTTGTTTGTCGAAAGGACGGATCAAAGTTTAGCTTTTTTTCACTTCAGATGATTCAAAAAACATAAATAATCTAACGTTAGATTTCTGTTTATTCCCTTATTATTGATAAGACGATGAAAATAAAAATGATAAAACCAAATGAAAATTATTCTTTCTCATTAGATATTTGTGAAATCCGCTGAGGGACAAACTTAAGAAATGCTAAATCAAACAGTTCCAAGATCCACATTTTCATATGATGTCTCAGTTGAATTTTTAATGGCTTTTTTCCTTTTTCATAATTGATTGCAGCATTTAACCACCGTGTAAGAGAATAACGATAAGCGCCTTACGCAGCACTTCTTTTCGTATAAACTTCTATTGACTCGCTGCAGGCACCATGAGTTGAATAACGTTATGAAGATTATTATAGACGAATTTTCGAACATAGATGCAATTTTTCAACATATTCACAACGCTTAACTAAATGCTATTGTTACCATCTACCGGATCTGTCTTTACGTAAAAGTAATAAATGATTGTTTGAATTTTTTCTCAATTTTTTTGTTATTAAAAGTCCAATATAATTAAACTCTGAAATTTCTCTGTGTAGTTCAAATCTATATTTATTCAATAATGCACGTTCATTCGGAAAGATATATTTCCAAAAGCAATGAAAATAATAATATAATAAATCCTGTATCCAATTGAACACAAAATTTTGGTTTGTGACATAAACATGGAGAATTTTAGTTGTTCGGTTAATTTTAAGCAACATCGTTATCCAAGTTTACAAAACAATAAACCTAACCTTCTGGGACCAATTTATTGGCCTTACAAAAGTAAATTTGTTATGTATGTTTATCATTAACAAACACGCAAACCTTTGAATTTAATCCGTGGTACAAAGCATTGAGGAATACATAATAAATAACTTTAACAATTTCTGAACAAGAATCAAGATAATTTTCAATAAACACACTCACCCGGTCTGTACAACGATGAACTTTTTATAATCATCATTCTGATTGGATTGGCATCGTTTGATTTCAAACACCTCGTAGAACTTCGTGTTTATCGTCTGTAAATGACGAAAATTAATATTACGTGTCCAGAGATGCACATTTTAACTAAAAATAATAAGAAAAACGATACGTATGATATTGTTCACGTGCGAACCGTGCAAAGACGCATCCTTATCGGAAGAAAATTCACGGCACTAAACGCGTCCTCAACATTCCTCAATTGCGAAAAAACTGAGAGGAATGTACGTACGTAGTACGTGTGCCACTGGATTGAGGATAAATGTGTACGCGCATGCCGGTTATCCATTTTCCCCGAGTTAAATGCCGCAAGACTAAGGTATTGGAGGTAGATAGGAGGAAGGGAGTTTATCGACTACAAAGCGTCGATTTTATATCGAAAAAATAACAGAAGAAATTTAATTTTGTAGAAATCATGTGCAGTTCTAGAAGAAGAAAATTGGTGTATCATAGTTAAGTAAATTGTAATTGATAAGGTTTAGATATTCGTCTAGGTTTGGATAGTGATGACAATGTTCTTGTCCTCCTGTTTGCCTCCGAACAATTGAAAGTTGAGTTTCTTGTGAAGTAAGAGATCAAATAAATCTGTCTTAGGGCTAACATGAAATTTCAACAGACCAATTTTCATATTTAGCATAAATTCAATATCAATAGTGGTTTCGTCTTTTCTGGCATTATCTAATTCATTTCACACATTGATTGGCATTTGGTCTTCGTTTTCCAGTAGTTGTTACGTTCTCTGTCTCGAGCGTTTTAAATAGATGACTTTCCTACGGCTCAGAGGAAGAAGAATAAAAACAGCTTATTAGTTCATATTACATATGCAAACACCGAGATTTATATATATATTACACATACCCAACAGGGTCGGAGAACATGTCAAAAACACACCAAACAATCAAGCAAGAATATATAGGGTACTTCCAAACTCAACCGCAAAAAAATCTGACGGAAAATCCCTAGACCAAATAGAATCGGAACTACTGAAATTATTTGGAAATATCCTACATAACTCCTTAGAAATGTACTTCACTTAGAAATTCCTTCAACGTCCTTCCTTATAAGAAATAATTTTCATTTAATTTGGAACTGCTATTTAGTAAAATTTTTCTATTTAGCATCTACATTTTTAAACATCTTCATGATGTTTTACTGCACATTTCGTTCTAAATAGGAAAAATTATACTTATACAGAGTAATTAGTAACAAATGGGTCACTACTTTAACTGAAGATTATTTGCATAAAAATAAACCGATTTAACTAAACTTGCCTTAGTAAAAACTGGATACTAATTGAAATACAGAGTGCTGAAGTAAAAAAAATAAATTACATTTTCTTTAATATGTTTTAATCACTTCGAGCTAATTTCACGAAATTTCGTGTCAAGGAGTCTTTTAGGATAAGAAATTTTAATTTATTAACGTTTCAATTGTATCTTTTATACATACAACACCACAAACGACAGTTAGAACACTTTCAAATCGCTAAAATATTTTTTTTGCCACGGTGTATGTCACTTTGGACTGAAAATATCTTTTTCCCTATCTTTTCTGCTTAAAAAAGTATACCTTATTGACGTCGCTAGAAGCAACGGTTTTCGATAAAATCGCATCTAAAACTCATGATGCTGTAGAAGATACAATAAATTTGAATTTCTCATCACAAAAAACCCCCAAATACGAAATTTTGTGAAATTAGTTCGAAGTGATCAAAATATATTAAAGACAATGTAATTTATTTTTTTCACGTTGAAACCCTATATTTCAATAAATATCAATTTTGTATTAGGGCAAGTTTAGGTAAATTGA
Source organism: Hypothenemus hampei (assembly GCA_013372445.1). NCBI lineage: Eukaryota > Metazoa > Arthropoda > Insecta > Coleoptera > Curculionidae > Hypothenemus > Hypothenemus hampei. Next base: position 41,670 of record JABRWK010000079.1, on the reverse strand, counting down.
CTTATTTTTGTGCAAATAGTCTTCAGTTAACGTATGACCTATTTGTTTCCAATCACCTTAAATAAGTTAAATTGATATTGTGGAAAAAATACAAACAAGTTTTTTTTTCAAAAAAAAACAACACTGGAAATTGAACATAACTTAAAGATACTAAAATTTACTAATTAAGTTGACTTTTTAGGAATGAAAACTGTCGCTAGATTAAGCTGGAGAAATCATCTGAAATCTGAAAAATCTGAAAGGTATTTGTAAAGGTTTTCCCATACAGGGTGTTGGGAAATTCCGTCGGCAAACTTCAAGGGGAAAGCTCTCGGTCACAACTATGAAGAAAAGTTTATGTCAACCCCTGTTTGGAAATACTTCCTAAAGGAGTTACGGCTCCTTAAAGATGACGCTTAAAATGTGGTATATCTTTAATATCTGTAGAACCTCTTTAGGTAAGTTTTTATTTTGAGCTCTAAACTTGAAGTTTCACGATGGATTTTCCGAACATTCTGTATATTGTAGATATAGACTTAAAAACAATTGTAGCTTATCACCCTTATGTACAATAGGAATTTCAACGGAGATTTTCTTGGAAGAGATAGAAATGAAAAGAATCTTTATGCCTCAGAATAAAATAATGAGGAATACACTTTGTCTCGGCCGATTGGATAGGAAAATGCATTTTGAAGAACCAAATATATGAATAGGAATGTATTTCTATGGTTCACGAAACTAATTCATTAGAAGCTTTTGCATTTATTTTAAAATTTTCATATTTTAGTTAACATGGACAAAACATATTTATTTAAAATATATTGAATGTCATACTAATTCAAGTTATATCGGAAGTAAACGTCAATTTCCTTATTTCAAATACAACATCCTATACCTATGTTTCTTCATTTTTTTAAATTTAGGCATTAAGCTGTTTAAATACTTATTAGGATTACCTGTACATAAATTTAATCGTTTTTTGTGGTATTTTTGATTTAAAGAAATATCTTCTTAAAACACTATTTTTTACAAAATGTAAAATTCATCTTTATTTTAAAAGCTATCCTTATAAAACTTTGTTAATGTTTATGTTTGCCACTGTCTTTGCTTTTTGATACAATACACATGCGCATTTCAATTATTATCGTATGCAATACAAAATGTGCACCAAACATGTTAATATTTTGCCAAAAATCACCCATATTATTTTCAAAGCTAACTAAGATATTTCGAATTATTATTTGTCAATATTAAAAAATTGCTAATTATAAAAATTATATTGTCAAATAATTGGCAAAAATGTAATATTAAGTAAATGAAACGTATACCTACCAACATAAATCTAAATGTATAGAAATTAAAATTCTAAATATACGGGGTGTGCCGTTTGAAAATGAAAATAACGGTACTAAACACCGGTTTCGAAATACCGCGTATGAGAAATAACATCGCCATCAAAGAAAGTCCGTTGTCCATTATAACATATAATGTTAAAAAATAAATATATAATTTTCTCTAACTCGCGTATGTACATATACACAAGCATATATGTATACGTTTATTGATTGACATTATTTGTATGTGATAAAGAAGAGCTATTTGCAAAATACAAAAGGTCTCACGATCATAATACTTGAAATTATGGCCAATAAGACTTGTATAAATACAAGTTATCCCATTGCGTTGCAGACAAATACAAGAATTTTTTTTTAACCCTAATTGATAAACTTGGTTAAAAGAAGAATGTTCGCCGCCTAGTTTAATGAAAAAACGTGTGTCACAATAAAATAAATTATGTTAAAACTCCGATCCCAGTTAATTGAAATAATTTTTTACAGTTTGCTAACGATATTTTCCAAGAAAATCTCCCATTTCACATAAAGGTTAAATTGAATGAGGGCGGCAAACTGAAAGCTGTCTCAATGCGAACGCGCACTTCGATCGATCCGCCATCGCGTCTTCTTCAGTTCCGGACCAGGCGAATGCTCGAAAATGTCACTTTCGTGTCAAGGAATCCTAAAAATATTCCGTGAAAATGATAACAGATAACGCGTTAACGAGTCGATGGGTAAGTAAACACTTGTTACTTTGTTATGTCTGTTGTATTACACTTTGGTTACATTATTCGTTTCCAGTGTGGCAACTTTTTCTAGCACATGGTGTGAAATAGTTACATATTTTATTCTAAATAAAGACAAATTATTTTTCGTCTTAAATTGAACTTCACAATTTAACCAGTTTTAACCAGAAAGAAATTGAAATTTTAATTGAAAAGGTAGACTCAAGATTTCTGAAGCAGTTGTTAAGGATAATGGAATTACTATTGCCAAATTCACTGATAATGTAAAAAGGAAATATTTTTTTTAATTTAACAGCCTTGGGTGTTTCATTTATTTTACAAACTTCTGCAATGACTCTTAAATTTTCGGGACGTCCATTTACAAATTTTCTACAGCTTGGGTTAAAAGTATAGACAATATTTCAAACAAAAGATTTTGTGAATACAAACTGGTATATAGTAATTGGTGTCTTAATAGATTATACACAATTTTGTTTGCATATGTATTAATTTATAATTACTATTACCATATAAAAAACCTGATTGAAATTGTGTAAAAATATATTTAAGATATGCGATGTTTACCTAATAACATTTTAATTTGGCGAGTTAAGGTTTGCGACTTGATGTTAAAAATAACAGTTTAGATGATGCAACCAGCACTACGAGTTGATAATGAAATAAAACAAGTTAAAAAAGTTAATTTAATTTTAATGCGTTCCTCAAATTGCACATGAAAAAACTGCATTATCATTCAGTCATGCCATATGAAATTGAAACCATTTAATGTTTAATTAAAAGGTAGGTAAATTTAATTTTTTCATAGTGGCTCAATTCCCATCTGCGTATTCAATACTGGCATAAAAAATCAAAGACGAATAGGTATATTCTAAACATCTGAACTCGATGAAACTATAGAATTCTTATGAATTTTTTCCGATATTCCGCAAAGGTCGAAGTTTGAATAGTTGTATGACCAATTAGTTAGTGTTAACTATGGCTTAAAAATCTTTAGTCAGTGAATGTGTAAAATGGGAATTCTATCAGAATTTTTAGAAGTTCTTAACGAACTCCTCAAATGATTCGTAATGAGGCTTTTCGCCTCCTAGGTTAGCTAGGGAATTTCTGAAATCACCAAATCAAGAAATTTCGGTATTATTTTACGCTCCACACATGCATATGTTATTACACCAATATTAGTTTAATATTTCTTGTTTTGACTTCTAATTCATTTAATCTACTTTATTAGGTACAACAAAAAAAATCTTTTGTAATTCCCATTTTGTCCGTTCAAATTAAAAAACTGATTCGAAATGAACAAATTAAAAAACGAGAAATGAAATTAGTTCATACATATTCCATTTTTACCCGGTATTTACATAAAATCTAATAGCCGCCCCATCTCCCGCTCGTTTGCCGCTCTCGCGAGGGTTAAATCGCTTGGAATAACTTTAGGAGAGCGATTAATTTCCAGTTTATTTATAGTCCAGCTATGGCAGCCTTTTTAATATTCTAATATTTTTTATGACATGTATTTATATCCTCTAATGTCTATTTACATCCCGGTCAATGACGATAGCTTCAATTCGTTTGCCTAAAAGGCATCATTATCAATTCATTAATTCGATATTGTTCCCAAAACTAAAATTTAATTAGCCAATTACTATGATAATGCGCATACATAATTGTTGCTGTACAGTTTGTCTGAATGTGAGACGCAAAAAACCTTATCGTACGATAATCTTTCTCTGGTTGTTTACAAATTCTTTATATTTTATTTTTTCAAATGCAGCCGTTACAATATTACTGTGCTTGTCATTGTGATTATTTTCGTTTCTGTCGATTTTAGCCTAGAAGAAAGAGTGTTCCTCATTTGAGTTGGGTTTCCTGACGATACGTTCGTAGGTGGTAAGGATGGGTAGTACGTCGTCCAAATTCAAAAAGAATTTGCAACAAGGGGACGAGTATGCTGCTATGAAAATCTATCAAAACTCTCCGGAATTAAGAAAATATTTAGATCCGAATGTCAGCTATGGAGAAAACCACAATCATAACACTGCACTGCATTATGCTGCCAAACATGGTATGTTCTTTTTCTTATTGATTTTTGAAAAATTTGCTTTTCTAATTCAACTTTTAGAAGAAGCAATAACAATTAAGTAAATTTTTCGATATATAATAAATTTCCCTGTACCTTATTTCACTCTGTAGCTCGTTGCAAATTTATATACATAATTACCCTTAAGTCAATAATAGGAATAAACATTCACTGATAACCTGTAGTTGTAAATAAAAAATTAGCAGCTGCTATTATTTGTTTGTAAATATTGTGAATCTCGTAATTCACACTTCAACTGATAATTTTATATTCCTCTTGTCTTGTTTAAAACAATCTATACTTTTTGTGTAAAATACAAAAATGAGAAACATAAAAAGTGTACAGAGATAAAATAATGGAAATATCATACAAACAAATGCAAAAAATAATCGAATTAAGTTAAATCTTTTTCCCTCCAAAGTAAAGTGTTAGTCTTCCCCTTAATATTCGATTCTAAAATTCAAATTTTTACAAAAGCGGAGGTCCAGAATATAATTTTCAACGCCTCCGTCAATGTGCTCCTCATTCTTCCCTCTGGAGTCCTCAGAAAACTTCGCTGTGAACTAAATAACAAGTTCCTATTCTCCCTTTTTTCCCCCACACATCGCCAATTGCAGTTTTAACAGCAGTTTGATTTCTTGCAATCATTGAGCAACTGTTCACCGTTACCTGCAAGTCCTGCTCATGAGTTTCGTGCACAATGTACTCATACAACTGGATCTTCATCCTAATAGTCGGGATTTCTTCATTAAATTGATTTACTATAGATATCTATTCTAGGAATGAAACATCTCCTAAGAGCATTTTTGAATGATCTTGGAGGGAATCCGAACAAAAAAAATGGACTTAACGAGACGGTGTTACATGTCACTTGTCAAATCGTGACCAACAATAGCTACGGAGCTCAAGAACGCAGAGCTGCTTGTGTTCAGCTACTATTACATTGGCGGGGAGCGTTGTTGCAAAATGGCGGACGCGAAAAAATTGACTTAACAGCACAAGACAAGACCGGTAACACAGCTTTGCATTGGGCAGCACACTCAGGACTGCGTCGTTGCGCTGAATTACTTGTCTACAATGGAGCACCCGTTTTTTTGGAAAATTTGGAAAAATTTACACCTTGTGATTTAGCCATGAGAGCTGGACATGACGATATAGCTGGGTATCTGGAAAGTCGAATGGTTTTTGTGAGTGAAAAATTATTTTGGGGGAGTATTAAGTGAATTTTAAAAGTTTTAGGCTGATAATTCTGATGTAGTAAATGTACCGGATGAGGATGTTATCAACGAACAAGAAGAGGTTTATAGTGGCTTGAGAAGTCAAGATTTGCAAGAGGCCAAGGACCAGTTATTAGTAGATACTTCTGATATGTTGAAAATACCCCTTTTTACTGCTGAAGCACTATTAAGAGACAACGGTGAGTAAAAGGAGGAGTTTAGTAATTGCTACGCTTTTAAAATTCAAAAATATTATCGATTTTTTTTTAATTTATGCTAGAATGGTCAAGAGAAATACTGTTAGAAAAATGGATGAAAAATCCAATAGAGTGTTGTGAAAAGGCAGGAGTTCAAGCACCGGCTACGGTACTGACGCATGCAAATTCCATTGATTCCAGTTTATCCACAGACACCGCAGGATCTGAACGTCAAGAAGTTATGGTAGTAAAACTCAACTTGTAAATAAAATTGATTTTCAGTTCGTTAATAATTTTTTCAGTGCGAAATATGTCTAAACACAATTCCAGTCGAGTGGGATCAACCATTAAAAATGTCATGTAAACATCTGTTTTGTAAAATCTGTTGGCAGAGCTATTTAACTAATAAGATTCAAGATGGTGATGCACATCATATCTTATGTCCCGCTTATCAATGTCACATTTTGGTGCCTGTGGAATTTATCGAAAAACTTGTCAGTCCGGAAATGGCAAGACGATATTTACAATTTGATATTAAAGTAAGTAAAATAGTGAAAGACGATTTCTCCTAATAAATTTTGACAACTGAACAGGCGTTTGTCGAAAGTAATAAGACAATCAAATGGTGTCCAATTCCTGGATGCGGCCGGGCTGTCCGATTGCCAGAAGCTGAACAAACAACTGGAAAAAATCAATTTAATAGAAAACCTATACCTTTAACTTCACACGCGGTGGATTGTGGAAATGCCCACTTTTTCTGTTGGGAATGTTTAGGTAAAATATCAATATATTGCTTTCATTACAGATCTTATAAAAGATAAATGTTAACATAGAAAAGATATAATTTCTCATGATGGCATATTTTATTACATTTTTTACTTATAAGGTGACGCCCATGCACCATGTGGATGCGAACAATGGCAACAGTGGCACAAAAAAATTGCTGAAGTGAAACCGGAAGAATTGAACGCGACTTGTTCTGGATCTGAAGAGGCAGCCAATTGTCTATGGCTGGTCACAAACTCAAAACCATGTCCGAATTGCAAAAGTCCTATACAAAAGAACGAGGGTTGCAATCATATGAAATGCTCAAAGGTAAAAACAAAATTGAATGTTACATGTGGAAGTGCGTAAATGATTCATGATGGTACGAACAAAATTTGTGAACAAATGTATGATATTTTTCGTTTTCTATTTTTTTTTTCGTTTAGTGCAAATTTGATTTTTGCTGGGTATGTCAAGAATCGTGGAAAAAACACAGTTCAGCAACAGGAGGGTACTTCAGATGCAATCGATTCGAAGCAGTTCGAAAAGCAGATGAAAAACAGGTTTGTAAATGATGAACATTTTTTTAAGAACATTTTTTTTCCAATTTATGAAATTTTAGGGTACCTTAGTGAATGAAGCCATAGAAAAAAATACTGAACTACAAGAGATTACCAGATTTCTCCACTATTATACGAGGTTCCGAAATCACGAGAATAGTCAAAAAATGGAGGAACCTTTGTTAACGAGTGTTCGAAAGAAAATGGAAGTTTTAGCGAGCAGTTTAGGCATTCGTCGAGAAGGTGTGTGTTTTTCTGCTTTTTAAGAAAATATTATATTTCCGAAATATCTTCTCTTAAATATTGAAAAACTCGTTTTGGTTTTTAGAAGCAATAGAGAGTAGCACACGATTCATTGAAGATGGTGTACGAGAGCTATTAAAAGCGCGGCGAGTTTTATGTGGTTCATATGCTTATGGTTATTATTTGGAAGATGACGGCTATAATAAGCAAATATTCGAATTTATGCAGGCAAAATATTTAAAATTAAGATCATCAACCAAGCCTGAACGATTGATTTCTAGAACGAATTGGAAGAAACTACCGAAAAACTCAGCGAAATGATTGCTAGACCTTATTTGCGTACACCTAAATTTGTCATTGTTCAGACTTCCAATTTAACCAGGAGAAAACGTCACGAATTCGTAAGAGCCGTCGCCCAAGGCCTGATACCTCCAGAATCACCACCTATCGAATTTCGAAATAGAACCATAAGAAAATTGGTGATATTCATTGAATTGTTCCTAAAATTAGTGGTACATTATCTAATTTCAGAACGAGATGAGAGATTCACCTACTTGGATGAAGGATTGCGAATGGTCTGCAGGCGACTATGATACAGATGAAGAAACCGATTTGAGCATAACTCTAAAGAAAATGATTAGATCTCCTTTAGAAGAGCATGAATGTGGTCTGTTATGCAGCAGTCAAGGTTGTGGAACAAGTTGAGGGGGAAATTTATATTTAATCTTTAACTCAAATAAATAAAAATATTTTTAGGACCGGATTATAATGTAGAATTAATTATAGCACTGGAAATGTCGCGCTTACAAATGATAGAGGACCAGGTAAAACATTCATCTACGGCAAGAACACCAATTACTCCAGATCCTGGATCGAGTGTGTCGACTAATAGTAATGAAAGCGCAGATGACCAATTAAAATTAGCCATACATTTGTCGCTACAAGAATCAACAGCAAAAATCCGAAAGGAACTTGAACAAAAGGAGATGGAACGAGTCTATCAGAACGCTGGAGCTGATCTGAGTGTTGATTATTTTTTGAAATCTTTAGCCAGTCACAAAATTGATCTTAAAACATTAGAATCAGAAAGAGAGGTGATGTTTAGACCCTGCAAGGGTAACGAAGATGGACGCTTTAAAATTTCGGATATCCATGAAAATGGTATACACTTATATCAATTTTCCAACTACAATTCTCTTTTTTTCCATTTTATTTTTAATCAAGAGTCATAATTAAAATAACGCACTACTTGAATACTTCCTTCTTAGGTTATATATTTGGAAGTGACGAATATGACGACTTTAACAGTTTGAAACGATGCCATTCAACTGGAGATTTGTGTATGAAAAAAACGAGGAAAAGTCCGCTGATGCGCATGAATGGGACTGACGAACCCCGATACCATTTGGATTCTGATCATAGCAGTCAGCACGAGGAGAAACCAGAAGACATGGTCATGAGATTTTTGGCGTTGCCCTCGAATTCAATACGCGCAAAACAACAGCAATTTTTACTGTTACATCAGCGACCACCTCCCGAGGAAGAATTTTGTCAGGGCCAAAGTTCAATGGAGGATACCACAATTTCAGATTCAATAAATGCCGATATGGAAGTATGCGGTATTTTAAATTCATTGACCGATGATGATTTAGGTAAGTTTTGTCTTGGCAATTTACTTGATTTATCCCAAAAGTAGTGGCTAGTTAAATCACCAAACTTAACCCTCCTAGAGTATTTTAAAAAGAAAGATTCACATGATATTCACTTAAAATTTTATTTGATTTTTAGGTAGCAAAATTTACGATGATGAAACCAAAAAGACTGACCAAATTGCCAAAGAAACTCAGTGTAAGAAACATAGTAATCATAATATTAATACGTTTGCAAGCCTGAAAACAAAATTGTGTTCAGCCCATTTACCGAAGTCCTCTTACCTCACAAGAATAGCCGTGAATAAAAATATAGGTATTAGAAAAACGCAAAATACTCAAATTTTGTTAAAATTGTTTTTTTCTATCACTTCAGGCCTAATCAGTCAGGAACAGTATAAAAGCTGTTGTGAAGAATCATGTATCAACAACGATTTTGCGGAAAATGCATTAATGAGGGAATCAAAAAGTGAAAAGCACAGTCCTAAGAAAAAGCAATGCCCTGGTCAAACCAGTTTTTCGAAATCTACAGGGTTCCTAATGGAAAACAATCAGAAGAAAATCGGAAAAAGTATGTCACTCGATTGCTAGATATTAATTGATAATCGATTATGTTTTTTAGAAGAATTTCCAACAGAACTGCGAATTAAAATTTGTAAAAGTCCTCAAAAGACTGCATTAGAAACTGATAGTTCCAATGAGTACGAAAGTGAAACCGGAATTCCCAAGAGTCCAACACTATTCATTTCCGGTGTATCCATTTCACGTACTCCAGAACCGAAATCTCCAGGTACACAATCCTAATTTTTAACAAAATACCTTGGATACTTTCCTATACTAGAGACCCCTATTAGATCAATTATAAATAATCTAATAGAAGCTGTCCCAAAGTTTCAACATAACAAGTCGAAAAATCAATTTATAATATTTTTTTCTAATTTTTTAGGTATTAGTTTAATACAAAGCAACTCTGGGAGACAATCTCGATCTAGCAGCCTGAGCGTTCCACCTCCATTGAGTTCATGCTCGCTCAGCATTTCCAGTAGTAGTCTAAATAACACAAGCAACTCTTTACCACCAGAACCTTTCACTCCCAGTTTGGCGCGTTCAAATACTCCAGCATCATCCAAGTCTAATGTCACCACACCCCACGGTAGTCCTGGCAGTCGTTCGGGAAGAGAAAACGGCAAATCTAGAAGCGCCAACGAGCCAGAGCGCGAAAGAGAAATGTTCCGATTTCCAAAATCCTCAACCGATGGCGCATTGAGTTCGGTGTTGCACGTTCAAGAATCGAATTTGAGTTCAGACGACTTTCACGAGGCACTATTTCTGTTAGAACGATCACCGAAAACACGAGATTCAAAAAGAAAGAAAAAATCGAAAAAGAAAGACGAGAAAAAGGAACGGGACAAGGAACCGGAGGATATCACTTCAGTTCTTTAGCATTTTATTGAAACTTTCATAAAAGACTGGGTGCGCGTACGCGCTTGTGTATGTGTGCAGTATGGGTCATAATTTAAGTGTTTTTTTTGTGATACGTTTTATAAATGACGATAAACAAAAAGTGACCAAACCAAAAAAGAAAAATTTCTACTACGCGATGTTTGTATCCAATATTTATTCTCAATTATTTTCTTAATACATGGTGTTAGTAAAGAGGTGTTGTATCAAAAACCTTTTACTAATGCCTAAATGCCTAATGTACTTTATATTTAATACTAAAAATGTAACAAAATAATCTGTGTTAACCGTTAATATACTTATATTGTTAGGCCTAACGATTGACTGATAATTGATGATTTTTAGCATACACATACATAAGTAATTTACTTTTAGGATACTTTAAACATTCAATTCATATGTCCTCTTTTATGTTATGTTTAACGTGAATATATGAAAAAGAAAAAAAAAACATGTTATTGTTAAGTTGGTACAAATTAATCCAAATAAATGAATTACATCAATTACCAATTTATGCCTGTTTTATTAAATACAGGGACAGAAACAGATCATTATCACGTCACGTAATATGGTTAAAGTAAGTTCTATATAGCTGTTAAACATAAGAATATCAAGCAAATCGACGCCCTACACTTTTTGTCTGTGATGTGATCTTGTGTGGTAATACATAAGTTTGTGTAACATGATAATATTGTGTTTTTGTCATTAATTTTACGCATTAATAACCGCGTGTGAACAGGTATTTCCCAAATTTGTACGAGAACTATCAAAAGCGTAAAGCGGCACTTCACGTTTGGTCTATTCTGACTTTTTTCATTTGATTTAATCTATCTTAATCTGCCTAGTTGACAACAGTATATTTCCAAATCAGCCGTGAACACTCTTTTATTTCAGAATGAAATTTGATTTTGGATAATATTATGAAAGGACTATTTAATTTCGAAACCCTATACAGAGTACCCGTTTTTCGAGCAGCAGCAAGGAGATTTCAGTATTTGAGAATATATAAAGCCGGTTAAATTGGGACAAAGTTGCATAATAGGAAAGAAGTTTGATAATCATATATGAATGTCAAATTTCTCTCTTTAGTCGATGTACGCTTTTTTTGCATACAACAGTACATATCGTCGGTTTAGTAAGAAAACCACATAACTCCATTCTGTCAAAATTGTCAGGAGAAACAAAAAACCGTTATTTAGTAGTAGGTGTATAATGCAAATATAATTTTTTTTACATTTTAGTTGCTCTTTAATACACTTAGAATTCTACAATTTTACAGGATGAGTGGCTCGAAGTTTGACCACAGGATGACATTAAAACTTTATTTTCGATAAAAAGTGGAGTTACCCGATTTGCTTACTAACGATCTTTTCTTACTTTCTACCTAACGATACGTAACGTTAGGGTTAAGTTGGTATCTTGATTAAACTGATTCCCTGTATTTCCAAATATACAGGATAATGCAAATTTATGTGTCAGTATGGAAATCTCGGAAACGATAAGAAATACGAAATTAGTTAAATGGAAGCAAAGTTGAGAATTCTAGTGCTCATCAAAATGCCGCAAAAGTTTTAAAAATATCCAACTATTTCCGAAGATGTCCGAAAAACACCGAAATGCTCTGTTTTCGTTTTTTAAACAATAATTGAAAAATAAATTTGTTTAGTGGACTAAAATAAAAACATTTTTAAGGCAGTTTTATAAGAAATTTTTTAAGCTTTATTTTTAAAAAAATTTTCTTGAGCTTTATTGTTTCAAGATAAGAATAGCCCGTTTTGAATTTTTTATGAAGGCCATGTTGAATTTTGCCAAATTTGAAACCTACTATGAATTACAATCGAATATTTGATTTAATATAAGAAAATAACAGTAAAATCAGATATTTAACAATGCGGTATTCGATATTAAAACTTTTCTTGTCTACAGTTTTTTAATATGTACATTTAACTTATCAGAGATAACATAGTATTTATTCAGACAAACTAAATTCGGTCTCAGTGACATATTGAAAAAAAAGAGACTTTAAATGACTTACAATATTCCTGTGTTAAGCCAAACGTGAGTCTGCGTGTTTCTTTGCGACTTGTTCTAACGTGTACGTTGATGATCGACTCGTATTTCTAATTTTTCGATGGACCAGGACCACATAAGAACTAATTTAAACTACTTATGTGCTAACTATTCCAACAATTGGTTATAACACTGTTTTGAACTTTATGTGTAAATAAGAAAATCTTGATAAAAATTTATTATAAAATTGATCACTAAAAACACAATTTGTTTGGAATCGAAACTAAACAAAAATGCGCGTTTCGTTTAAAGAACTGTCTGTCTTATTACGAGACATACACTGCTGCCAACTTAATCTTAAAACAAAAGAACTAATCTTATGCAACTTAAATAAAAAAAAAAAAATTGATCTCAGAGACCGAATCAAAATTTAATTTTAAAAATATGCACATTGGCACACTGAAATACATTGATGTGTTTACTCGATAAGCCTTCTGCAGGCTACCTGCAGCTACCACCCACCAGCTAGGCATTTGGAAATTATTCAGAAAAATTTTACTTGTCGGTCTGTAAGACCACATGTTGCGGAAGGTTAAATAAATGTATAATTAGGTATACATTGTGTCCATAAGATAAGGAAAACATCCCAAATGTCTCTTCACCATACTTTGTGTTTTTGGAAATTTTCAATTGGAAGCAAATCGAGATCTTTTGGAAGCTATTGCAATAGATTGAGATCTATAATTCCCAGCAATAAAATCTAATATGTTCCCTATTACGAGTATAAGTCAAAAATAACAAATTTTTACGGGAGCAGTTTAAAGTTTTCAAACTTCATTTAATCTCAATTTGATTAGGATGAATCCCACTTTTACATTATTTCTGTGTCTAATATTGACTTGAAATCTTAGGGTACTGTAAAAAAACAAGGGCAGCAAAATTATCAAAAAAAATGAAAAACCCAAAAAAATGACTTATACTTTTAATACGGAACATGTTACAAATATGCTAAGGATTTACTTGCGTCCTATTATATTCTTTGATAACAAATCCCTAGATACCTATTATAATTTGTAGATTTCCAAAATTTTATCTGCCTTTAATGGGTTTCCCAAATTTGTAAGCTGCCAGATATTTAACCTTTTCACCGTTCTTGATTTATATAGTCGTACCAGTAATTAAAAATAATCACTATTACTATTTATTTTTTATGATATAAGACTGCAAAGCCTAATTGTTCATAATGGTCAAATGAAAAAATCGGCTATAGACGAATATATTCGCAATCGAGAAAAAATAGCGCGGTTCCTACGAGATGTCTTTGAGAATTGCGCATTGAAAGGAGTTAATAAAATGAAAATCACAATTGGAAATATCGTAGTAGCCGAAGTGACTTCATTGAAGCTAAAACTGAAATTAGATCTTTGGACCATGGTAATTAACGCAGAGTGGAAATTCTCTTAACAATTTAAGTCCAATCAAGATAGAAATTACGTAAAATACTAAAAACATACGATGTGACGTAAAAATGACGGCAAAACAATTTGGGAATGAATTTCTTGAATGAGGTTTATCTGGATAGAAAAGTAGTGCTGTAGATGCAATGCGTAAAAACTGTCCTAGAAGCAAAGGAATATACGGTAAAACATTAGGATTGAAAATGACATTATATTTTTTTCCAGGGTTATTTTAAATTTTCATTCTGTAATATCAATGCAATATAATCAAAACATGATTTGTAGTACTTCTTTATTAATATACAAATATGTAATCACAAAACAAATATAATGTTTATGAATGACACATGCTTGTGAACAAAATAACATGTTTCATTCAAAATTACTTAATAAGTAAAAATAATAATCTTAGAAAAAGTCAAACGATTGTAAACAAAACTAACCTTATATAAAGAGAAAACATTCCCCTTTTTAGAACTTTAATCACTTTAAAACTAAATATACCTATACGTACGTAGGTAAGTCAACCAATTTATTGATTATAGTGAACTAATTAACTGCTCGGGCTGGGAATAATTCCACGCCTCTAATGTATCGAAAATGAAATTTATATCATTTTGCCAACGTAATTTATCGTTCAATGAATTCGCGGCTAGGAAATATCTTGAAATACTGTTATCCCTATTTTTAACAAGCAAACATAAACATTTAGGTCTAGGACACAAGCTTCTATCAGGAGACTCTGCCCTTTCAATCAGAGCGCTGATATCAATGGTTCCTATTGGATCGGAAGTGTGTTCTTCTGTTGGATAGTTCCAGTATCTCAAAACTGTGCCATCCAAAACACACCATCTCTGGTCCCAAATTAAACGTTTCATTCCATCTGAAAATTATAAGAGTTAGAGTATATTAACATTTTTAAATTGATCAGTACCTAGAGCGATGCTCAATAATCCTGTTGTTCTTTTTAAGAACTTGACATTCGTTCTCAATGAGGCGGTGAACCAAGGTTCTAGTGACGAGGACAATGGTACATGTTGCATACGAAAATGAGTCTTCTTAAGGTTTGAGCAACGAATAGTGCTGGATCCACAAAAACTGAACGCAGATGGCTTTATGCTAGTGACATGATCTACGAAAAGATCACGGCGCGATACTTTATGGCTAGAGTGAAAGAGACCTTTAGCGGAGGGACATGAAGACCTGCGTTCTTTATGATTATGATTTGATCTCTCTTCACTCTTAATTTTAATAGAATAAATCGCCACGGAAATTTCAAAATCAGTTGGTAATCCTTTGAATTGGAAAGTCTTGTCTTCCTCCTTAACTTCTCCATTAATATTTGGAATAAGTACTTTACTAGCCAACACTTTTTTTCCGCAGGTCAACACGATTACAAAATATTCCTCATAATTTTTTGGTGGAGCACCTTCATCGAATGAGCTGGCTTTTATGTTAAAAATCAAATCGAAAATGTCTAAAGACCCAAGACAGGTTTGAACACGTGTATCCGGTGGTTCCCCGTTATCAAAAACAACTTGCAAAGCTTCTTTCCTACAGGAGGCGACTAAAAGGATTTTTTCTGCTTCTACGTATTCAGGACTCGAATGGTCATTTTCAGAGTGGCAAAGGGCCAGCGCCTTTGATGCCTGAAAAATTATTCCATTTTGAACGAATAGCTCTTGTCTAATATCTTGGAAGGTTGAATAAGAAGGCGATAAAGACTGACAACGTTGGCGACCCGGAGTACTGAAAATAAAATAAATTTCATTAATGAAATTGAAAAAGAAAACTGAGCTAGGTACATCTCGTAATAACTATATTTTCCATAGATTTGTCACCCTTCTTTTTAACTATTCTCAAGACGTAGTAAATATTTTTAGTTTTAGTAGAAGGTTTAGATACAAGGCTGAATATGAATTTGTTAAGGATCAAAGAATGTCAAATAGAGTGGCCATCAATTACTTGCTAAATTTTTTAAAACTCACAGTTTTTTAGGTGTAGCATCAACTTCAATCTGTTCCTTAACTTTGCGATTCTTTTTAACATTTTTACGCAACGAACTATATAAGACATTTACTTTCCCCAGGAAACTGTCCTCGTAACAGTTCAGACTCTGACAAGGCCTCAAGGAATGATAGATAGAAGCGTCCTAAAAAATCAATCTTTTATTACAGAAAATATTTTTTTATTGCAATTTATTAATTTTACCATTTGATTGCTGTGAAGTGAAGTAGAATCCATATTTTGCAAATACTTGTGTGGATCGAATGCCTCCATTTCACATTTAGTTGTTTCGTCATGCGAGCAAATTGAGCTAATATTCGCGGCTGAAACATCCATTGGTATCGGTTCTCCGTTTATAATTTGTAGATCGTCAGGAAAATGTGCAGAGGATGTGGTAAATTTCGGAGTTTTTGGAGTATTGCCAAGACCATTTTCTGGGGTAGAAACGATTGAAGTTGAGCCACAATCGTTGTAATCAGTATTAATACTACTATAGGATTCTCGGGAAAATCCTCGATGATAGATACGATTATAGCAATTTGTAAGTTGATCTTGAAATTTTTCAGTCACCTATGGAAGAATTTAGTTGAAAAGTTAAACTATCTGTTCTGCGGAACAGTGTTTCTGAAAGTATCAACACTGATCCACAGTCGAAAAAGTTTAGAAAACGTTACTCTAGATATAAGGTATTTTCCAATCTGTGGCAATTTTCAGTAATTGAAGCACGGAGCATGCGCATTCACAAATTTTTGTTTTTGGGAAGGAGATATGTTTCGAAAAATTTGATAGTGAGTCCTTGGTTTTATTTGCGAATAATTTTTAGTGAGAACTTGATGACAATCTAATTCTTAAAACAATACCACCCAAAATCCCAAAATTGAACATTTGTGAATACGCATGCTCAGTGTTTCAATGATTAAAAATTATCGCAGATTCGAGAATACCTATATTAGGTACTGTAAACTGATTCTGAATTTTAAAATATATTAAAGAAAAGAAAATTACATTTACCAAGTCGTACACAACAGCTGCATCTTCATTCAATGGTTCTTCCATTTCATTACTTTTCGTACGGATCATCATGGATTTTTTGCCCATAAAAATTCTAGGAGATCTTTTCGTGTCAGCATCGGAAAGACTCTGCACGGAATCTTTGTCGCTGACGTACACATGTTCTACACTTGAAGAAACTGCAGCGGTTTTTTGAATGTGTACCACATCTGTTTGCAGTTCATTTGGAGTATCATAAATTGGACCTAAGTGAATCAAAAGTGATTTTTTTCATATTCTTAAGTACACCAGGAGATATGGGAGTTGTTACATATGAGTATGTAAATGAAAATATGATTACTTCAAATCAGAGTTGTAAACATTTTAGGCACACTCTGTATAATACTTTCGATTTCCCAAATATGATTTACTGTTTGTACTTGTTTATTCATATTTATTTATATTTATTTTTCAAATTCTTTTATTACACCGATCTTTTGGTTCGGTCTAGGATAAACAGGTAAACACGAAAAAAAAACTGAATTTATCATTCCGATTATGCGACCAGTTGTAATCAGGCCAACTTTTCCATTACAATAAAAATTTGAACAAAAATATTATTTTAGTTATTTAAGCAAACTTTTTCCAAAAACTGTCTCAATGTGCAGAATGTAAATATCTTTTATTTCTATAAAATTTAAATTTGGCCACACCTACCAGCAGTCCTTTACATCAATTCTAAATTAACCACCAACAAAGGACAATGTGAAGACTGTATTACATGTATCATCAGATTATACACGTTCAGTAAAAACGTAAAAGTATAAAATCTATAGTAGAAGCAATCAATTGCAGTAGACATACTATTGACATGACAATTTTGAAGTGAAACTTGACCGAATCCTGTATTTATCTCCGACAGTAATTTTCTAGTATTTTTAGAGTGCTAAGCTTACACTTTTACTCTAACATGTTTATGAAACTCTTCTTTTTTTTTAAATGAACAGGTCTTAAATTTGTCGGACAAACGATTTTTTTTCTAAATCACTTACCATTTGTACTGGAATCGTGACCCTCAGGTGATGTTCTTCCTGTTAAAATGACCGATTCTGGAACATCGGGGTAACGACGAATCGTTCCTTCAGACATTCTCGTATTAACTAGAAATATTAAGAAAAAAAACTGACAGTTTCGAATTTAACTTACATCAAAATTTTAAAAATAATCAACATATTAACGCGCACTTACACGGAATATCAGGAATATCTTGAATTTTACACATCATATCTTTTAATAAACACTTAATTTGATCCATTTTTCTATAAAGAAAAAAGAAAACCAATCAAACTGTTAGGATAATCTTGGAATCGTATCATCAACGACCGACCACTCGAAAGCACTCTCTGTGAAACACTGGGAATTCATCAAAGCGCGCTTCGACCGAATCAACTTTTTCAGGTCGGAAGGCTGTAAAAAAGGTTGTAAACAAAATAGGTATTCCGAGTAACTGCGTCTTTGAAAATAAGATTTTATAAAAATATAAATTAAAGGGAGAGTCAGTCAAATATGTAATAAACATTATTATAGGGATAAGTTTTATTTTAAGAGAAAAATACCGAAAATATAGATCACCTACCTAAACGACACTGGCGCCACAAGTCTTGCTTTTATTGAAAAAGACCCGAAAATCGTTGATTGTTCGCTTCAAACAACAACAGGTCATGATACAGTTTCTACTTACACATAATACTTTTCAAATGAATCATTAAGGGTTGGCAAATAAACATGTTAAATTTATCGCGTACCATTATCAAGAAGAATATTTGCTCATTTAATACCACAAAACAATTTCAGTGTCACTGCACAAAAATACCCGAAACAATACGGTTTATCATTTTGATTTACTTCTATCTCGCACCCTCGCCCAATAAAAAATCAGATTTCGCAACATTTAAGGAATGCGAGTTGATATTTTCATATGGCAGCTGCCTTCACTGATTAGTCAAAAGCGTTTCCAAACAATCAGCAAACTCACGTTTTACCTTTACACGTGTTTTATTGAGCTCGGGTACATATACATATATGTAGTAGAAATAATGCGTTAAGAAATACACCTATAAATTTATTTATTATGTTTTGTATATATATTATGCATATATATAAAATGAAAAATTTAACATCCTTATACCCAATCTATCACAAATAAAATTTCCTAGAGTTTATTTTTCTCAATCTTCTGGTGTTCTTCTTGCACCAACTTTTTAAGTTCCTCCTGAAAATTCGTTACTTAAATGAATTAGTTTTCATTAGTTAAAAAACTCACCCCCCATCCTAATTTATCAGCCAATAATTGACAACCGTCATCACAATCTCCAGACCAAAACACATCTCTGGTATTATCTTTCCTGTCAAAATCTAAACCTCCTGGTAAACCTATCATTGCCATTATACCTGTTCTTTGTCCTACTTTTTTTCGATTAATTAAAAGTCTAGGCGTTTTGGAAGGCGGCCTAAATACAACAGAAATTAGTTAAAAAAACTTTAATGCATAAGGAATACCAACATAGAAATTAAGCCAGCAAATGGGTGCACGACTAGTGAAGAACCTAAGATAATGAGCAAATCACATTGTTTAAAATCTTTATCTACACAATCATAGAATTTTTCAGGTAAATTTTCACCAAAAAAGATTATATCGGGTTTAACAACCCCTTTATTACATTTTTCGCATTTTGGAACTTCATCTTTAAATATTCTCTCTAAAATGTAAATCAATTAAATTTAGGATGGTTTCATTGACAAAATTGTACAACCCTTCATCCATTCTAAAGAATATTCAGCTCTGCAACGCAAACAATGTCCAGTAAAAAAGGTGCCATGCGCTTCAACAAGTTTGTCTTCAGGTATTCCAGCAACCCTTTCAAGTGAATCGACATTTTGAGTATAATGTCGTAAAAGAAGTCCTTTCTCATTTAACAACCGAATAAAATAGTGACATACTGTGGGTTTAAACATTCCTGGACATAATTCCTTGGCAAGCACAAAGAATGGCTTAGGATTTTTTTGAAAAAAATCCAATTCGAATATGCTCTGAGGATGTGGCAGATTGTATTTTTGTAAATTGTAATACAGGCCGGTGTTTAGAGAACGAAAATCTGGAATTCCTGCAGCTAAAACAAATTAGCTGTTTACAAATATTGATATAAAAATATTATTTACAAGTGGATATTCCAGCTCCTGCCATGGTAATAATATTTTGCAATCTTTCNGCTGTGCGACTTTAGTGTTTAAAAATGGGCAAAACTTTATTTTGCATGAAAATGAAAAAGTATATAATATCTCAACTTTTCATTTCCTAAACTAATACATTATAAATTATAACCCCCTTTAGGGTTTTGAATGTAGTTTTATAAGAAAATTTTGAAAAAATTCCTCGAACTAAAAGTGAGTTTTACTTTCTTACCTTTGAAACTTAATGCTGCTTTTTTTCACTGCGTTTTTAGCAACCATAAGCGGCACAGTTTATCAAAATTATTTGGTAACACTTAAAACACATTTAAAAACTGAAATTTATCACTTCTAATATCACACATTGTTTACTATCATAATAATGACGGTTAAAATTAGTACCATCTGTCACCACCCCGGGGATCGGTGTCGCTACATCTCGGAACCCTATTTATCGTTATATTTCCAAGCAACTGGCAGTCCATATTTATATAGTCAAAGTTGCCATCTATCTAACAGCGTTGTCCTTTAGTTGTACCTTTTGGCACTGAGTGTATTACCATCTTTTATTATTGAAAGTATCAGAGAAGGATAGAGATACACTCAGTGCTTAAAAGTGCAGCCAAGGGAAAACTCTATAATTCAAATGAAGAAAATGTATTGCGAGTTGTATAAACGTACATTTTTTGGCTAATTTCAAGTAGAAGGCTATAGACGTCGTCTACTAGACGAAATCCATATCTATACTATTATACAAATGGACAAGGACATTTTTCAATAATTTACAAAATTTACAAATAACAATACTATATATTTATATAATTTTATATTTGTTTGTGGTTAGTACGGGGAATTGAAAGGTTTGTCAAGGAAGGCCAGTATGTATCGATGTATTAAAAACATCGATATTTCGTCGGTATTCCTATATGTATATAAATTACTGCCTTCAATTTTTTAGCACCTTCCATTTATGCAAGCAACAATACATTTTGTCATATAATACATATATTAGAAATATAAATTTATTTTATATTTTTAAGACTCAAAAAATGAAATAAAAACCTAGAATATTGAAAAGAAATTTGGAGAATTTAATAAGATTTAATTAAATTAAAAGTATGATATGTATATTTTTTAACATAGCAACACTGACTGTCAAAGTTGATGTTAAATTTTTTGATGTCTTTTAATTTGAGTTTTATTTAATTTTCCGTTATATTTTTAATCTTATCGTAAGGAAAAAAAAAGTTTTTTTAATTACATAGATTGCTCTCTTAAGTTTCTTAAGACCTAAAGTTTGAAAAATAGATTATTTATACTAGTATTGATAAGTGGTCAAACAATGAATTAATTTTTGCACTTTGAGCTCAAAAATAATATAAAAATTGAACTTTGATATCTGGATTTAAAACAATTTGGAATTCGTATCAGGTGAAAGTAAAATACGTATTGTGAAAGTAATCGCGTACTGTAACGATGGCTTCTTTAGTTAAAGGTGAATAAAATTTATTTAAATTCCAATAATTAACATACACCTTTTTATTATAAGGTTCCTTTATTGTTAGTGCAAGAAGAACAGTATTTGGCACTTATGGTGGCAAGTTAAAGGATGTCTCAATATTGGACCTACAAACGATAGCAGCAAAAGCAGCTCTTGCCTCAGGCAATATTAACCCTGAAACAATAGATTCAGTATTTATTGGCGTTGTCAACTCAGTAAAAAAATCACAGTGGAAAAACTATGGGATTTTGCTATTTTATATTTTTAGGCAGCATCTTCTGATGGAGGATTTTTAGCTAGACATGTAGCCCTCAAATCAGGTGCACGAGTTGAAACTCCTGCTCTGTCAGTCAATCGATTGTGTGGCTCTGGATTTCAGTCAATAATAAATGGAGTTCAAGTACAAAAATGACAGTCAATCTTATAAAAACTATTAAAACAACGAAATAAAAATACTTTTAGGATATTGAAACTGGATTTGCCCAAATCTCTTTAACTGGTGGAGTAGAAAACATGTCCTCTTATCCCCACGTTTTGCGTGGTTTAAGATTTGGTTTGCCTTTAGGCCAAAGTCCACCACTGGAGGATTCTTTATGGTCCGGTTTAACTGATACATATTGTAATTTACCTATGGCTCTTACAGCAGAAAAATTAGGTGCTCAATATAAAGTTACTAAAGATGAAGTGGATCAATTCGCTTTAAGATCACAACAATTATGGAAAGCTGGTACTTAAATAGAAATTAGCTAATTGAAAATGAAACGTAATTGTAATTTTTCAAATTTAAGCTCAAGATGCAGGACGCTTCAATGAAGAATTAGTGCCAGTGCCAGTCACAATTAAAAGACAGACTGTGGAACTAACCGTAGATGAACACCCAAAACCCCAAACCACCTTAGAAGGGCTTAAAAAATTGCCTACATTATTTAAAAAAGATGGTCTTGTAACCGCAGGTTCCGCCTCGGTAAATGAACTTGATAAACACCTACGCAGACGTTCTAAAATTTTTCTTTCAGGGTATAACTGATGGAGCAGGAGCTGTAGTGGTCGCAAGTGAACAAGCTATTAGCAAACATAATCTAAAACCTTTAGCCCGTATCGTTGCCTATTCAATTGTTGGCGTTGATCCAACTATTATGGGCATAGGACCTGCTCCTGCCATCAAAGCTATTTTAAAAGCAACAGGAAAAACATTGAATGATATTGATTTAGTCGAAGTACATTGAAAACGTTCCACAAATTGTTCATACTTATGGTTTTTCTTTTTTAGGTTAATGAAGCATTTGGAGCTCAGGCCTTAGCTGTTGCTAAAGATTTAGACTTGGATATAAACATATTGAATGTCGATGGAGGTGCAATAGCTATTGGACATCCCCTTGCTGCTTCTGGCAGTCGTATAATAACTCATTTAGCATACGAATTACGGTAAAAATTACTGAAATGATTAGTTTCTTCACTCCATTTCTTAAACAAACGTTATTTAGGAGAAGAAAAGCCAAATTTGGCATTGGATCAGCTTGTATTGGAGGAGGACAAGGCATTGCCATTCTAATTGAATCGTTATAGGATATATTGCAGAAGACTGCAATTGATTTTAGTGTTTAGTGTTTATTTTCAAACTTTATTTCATATTTTTAAAATCAAAACTAAAAAATAATTGTGTCAACATAATAATATATAACATATTTTTGTATACAATTCAATATATTTTAAATTTTTTTTTACTAGAAATAGTGGGNCAGTCAATAATAAATGGAGTCCAAGTACAAAAATGACAGTCAATCTTATAAAAACTATTAAAACAATGAAATAAAAATACTTTTAGGATATTGAAACTGGATTTGCCCAAATCTCTTTAACTGGTGGAGTAGAAAACATGTCCTCTTATCCCCACGTTTTGCGTGGTTTAAGATTTGGTTTGCCTTTAGGCCAAAGTCCACCACTGGAGGATTCTTTATGGTCCGGTTTAACTGATACATATTGTAATTTACCTATGGCTCTTACAGCAGAAAAATTAGGTGCTCAATATAAAGTTACTAAAGATGAAGTGGATCAATTCGCTTTAAGATCACAACAATTATGGAAAGCTGGTACTTAAATAGAAATTAGCTAATTGAAAATGAAACGTAATTGTAATTTTTCAAATTTAAGCTCAAGATGCAGGACGCTTCAATGAAGAATTAGTGCCAGTGCCAGTCACAATTAAAAGACAGACTGTGGAACTAACCGTAGATGAACACCCAAAACCCCAAACCACCTTAGAAGGGCTTAAAAAATTGCCTACATTATTTAAAAAAGATGGTCTTGTAACCGCAGGTTCCGCCTCGGTAAATGAACTTGATAAACACCTACGCAGACGTTCTAAAATTTTTCTTTCAGGGTATAACTGATGGAGCAGGAGCTGTAGTGGTCGCAAGTGAACAAGCTATTAGCAAACATAATCTAAAACCTTTAGCCCGTATCGTTGCCTATTCAATTGTTGGCGTTGATCCAACTATTATGGGCATAGGACCTGCTCCTGCCATCAAAGCTATTTTAAAAGCAACAGGAAAAACATTGAATGATATTGATTTAGTCGAAGTACATTGAAAACGTTCCACAAATTGTTCATACTTATGGTTTTTTCTTTTTTAGGTTAATGAAGCATTTGGAGCTCAGGCCTTAGCTGTTGCTAAAGATTTAGACTTGGATATAAACATATTGAATGTCGATGGAGGTGCAATAGCTATTGGACATCCCCTTGCTGCTTCTGGCAGTCGTATAATAACTCATTTAGCATACGAATTACGGTAAAAATTACTGAAATGATTAGTTTCTTCACTCCATTTCTTAAACAAACGTTATTTAGGAGAAGAAAAGCCAAATTTGGCATTGGATCAGCTTGTATTGGAGGAGGACAAGGCATTGCCATTCTAATTGAATCGTTATAGGATATATTGCAGAAGACTGCAATTGATTTTAGTGTTTAGTGTTTATTTTCAAACTTTATTTCATATTTTTAAAATCAAAACTAAAAAATAATTGTGTCAACATAATAATATATAACATATTTTTGTATACAATTCAATATATTTTAAATTTTTTTTACAGAAATGTGGTAATTTTTTTTTTTTGTTTCAAGGAATTTATTGCATTTTGGAACATTACATGACATATTTTTGATGGAAACAATCAAAATAAACGTGTTTATGGTATTTTGATTCAATATTTTCATATTTATATTTTCTTTCATACTGCTTTTAGTAAACAGTGTTTTATGTTTACATTACCGTTATCATGTTTGTTGAGTCATTTTTAACGACAAGCTAGAGATATAAAAGATGTATCGAAACTATCGATATTTTTATTTCAACATATCGAACAGATACACATATTTTTGAACAAAAAAAAACTCTTTCCTGGTTAGGTTATGATATTTCATACGATATGGTTTAACTTCACGATTCCACCAAAATATGAAAAATACGATTTTGCGAAGAAGACTTTGAAAACCACATGCATTCTTCTTCAAAAATGTAAATATGTGTAACAGTTCAATTGAATTTCAATAGTTGTTATTTTTTATCATCAATTTACTACAAGTTTCTCGACAAAATGTCTTCTTCAAATAAATAAACACGAGATATCCTATGTATTAGAAATTTATTACAATTCACAAAAAATTAAATTTAATCGAAATATCAAAAATGTGTTTTTATCAAATAAAAGAATTCAAGTTGTTTCTAAGGTTCAAAAATGACTTTTTTCATATATTTATTGGCGAAATTGCGAAATTGAACTATAATGTACAGTTGTATTCAAAAAAATTGCATACACCGATTAGAGAGAGAAGTTTGACAATCCTATTTGGGTAAAACCGGCTTATTTAGCAGCAGATGTCATAGGTTATCAAAAATGACAAAGCATTGTCATTGGTCGCTTTCACAGCCGGTTTTACCCAAATCTGATTGTCAAACTTCTCTCTCTAATAGGTGTATGCAATTTTTTTGAATACAACTGTACCTATAATAGTTAGGTACATTATCGCAATCAATAAATAGTATATTATTCAACGAGTGTAAAAAGTACGCCATTATTACGCTCTTTTTCACGAGTTGAATACCATACTTCATCTATGACCATCGACCATGGTCACTACCATGATCATAGGTATTAAAATCACTAAAAGTGTTGCTAACATAAAATCGTGACACTTTAAAAGTCGCTAAATTCATTATTCAAAATGGTGGGAGAACTGTGGAATAAAGTGCTACTTTATCCACTGTGAGCACTTTATTCCACAGTTCCCCCACTCTTTTTTCACTGTCGTAAAATGCTTTACTTTTTCGATTGAAAACTATTGAAAAAGAGGTTAATTGTTCGATGGTCGTAGATAAAAGAGCTTTATTTAAAAATGTGAAAATTCAATATGGCTGCCATAAAAAAAAATAAAGTTGACTGCTGTTACTTTTATATCCATAGTGCCTTGAAGTGTTCCATAGCTCATTTGGACTCCTGGTAGAAAGACAGTTTTAATAATATTTTGGTTTAAGAAGTCTATCTTTATCAGTTTTCGATATAAAACATTTTTTTGAAAATCTCGATAAAAATATCCCAACTTTGTTCCAATTTAACCGATTTGATATCTTTTCAAATAATCGAGAGATTCCTATGCTTGAACTGGAAAAATGGACACCCTATATATTGTTTTATTGTTTTAATGTCATAATTGGTGTCAACTAGACTAAAGTAAGGATAAGTTAAGGATACAACCGCATTAATTATAGTTACATATATTATTTATTGTAAACAACCTTAATCTATATTTTAATTATGTCCTAAGGAAAAAAAACTTTTTTCTCACCTTTTTTGTAAATTAAAAGCGATTAAAAGAAACAACGTATTTTGATGACGTAATTGCAAAGTTTCGCCGTATGAACTATACCTGTTATAATTACAAAAAGAGCATTGTGGTTGACTTTTGGGAACAGGCTGACATTAGGAACATTTACCCTACGTTCTCTTTTTGGCACGTTACAATAATACGAGTCCTGTCCCAGTGAAGTTCACCCATCTATTAAAACTATGTTTATAAAATATTTATTTTATTATTATTTTTAAACATCTACTAATTATTTTGTAAATTTTTATTTACTTTTGACGTACTATACCATATTTTCATTAACAAAAAAGGAAAAATTGTAAAAAATCCACTCTTACGAAATTTATATTTTTTGTCCTACCTCATATACCACCAATCCTATTTGAGATTTGTATGCGTCCTGTTCAGGTTTAGAACATGCAAAACTTTTTACAAAGAATAACTTTTTTATACTAAAAATAAAAAAGTTTTCCAGATGTAGAACAATTAAGTAGACACACTGTATATCAAAACGTCTAAAAAATAACTTTGTATATCTAATAACATTGATAGACACCTAAAAAATATTACATTTTTGCAAAAAGTTTAGTTTATCATGAAATGAATTTAAAAATTTAATTTTTATGTAGTTCGGCGAACTTCACTGGGACAGGGTCCCTCCCTATATTGGGTCATAAATTATTATAATTATAAGCCGATTGTATATTTTTTAAACTCAATATATTTTTTCATTTAATGCAAACGACGACGCATAAATAAATAAATAAACAAAAGGTAGTACCTTTAATTTAATAACACTGAATTAAGATTAAGTGCTTGACACCTTTTACTTTTATTAACCCGTTGTTTCTTGAGACCTGAAATTTGAAGAATAAATTATTTACATAATATGTTAAGTGGTCAAACAACGAATTGTTTGTTATATTCTCAGCTCAAAAATTATACAGGGTTTTTGGTAAGTAATGGTATATAATTAAATAGTGGGTCAATTGAGTAAAAATAAATCGATTTAGCCAAACTTACCTTAGTCCAAAAGTTAATAATAACAGAGCTACAGGGCGTCAAAGTTGAAAAAATTAATCACATTTTCTTTAATAACTTTCGAGTACCTACTTCGAGCCAATTTCATTAAATTTCGTATACAGGGGTTTCTTGTGATGAGGAATTCAAATTTATCGTCCATTTCAGTCTATCTCCTACAGGGCGCCAGCGACGATGTTTTGGACCCCTTTAAACCTTTATAACTTTTTTGTGCTACCATGTATGCCATTTTGGACTAGAAAAATCGATTCTCCTACCTTTTTTACTTAAAAAAAGGTATACCTTATTGAAGTCCGTAGGAGCAACGGTTTCCGAGAAACACGCATCTAAAACTGATAATGCATGTAAATTATAATTTACAAATAAAATAAAATGAAATACTATAATGATATGATCAAATAATGTTATGGCAAAAGAAATACCTTTTTAGAACTACTCTAATAGCCACTAATCCATGAATACCAAAGTAGCACAACATATCAAAAGACATGGATGTTATGGTCCTTTTATAGACCGTAACATCCATGAACATAAAGATATTCAATATAATGCTTATATTAAATTATAAATGTTTATTATAAATACATATATTTGGATAAAAACTAATAAAATTCTTACTACTGTCAAATGTATGACAAGTCTGAATTTGGCAGGTATGGTAAATTATGTGGCTCATGAAAGGGAGCTCGGCACATGCGTGTGACTATACAATTTCAAAGTGGAATATCTCAGTGAAAAGAAATCGTATAATAAAAATCAATAATGCATTTTGAAGATGAAGATTGGTAATATATAATGTAGTCATCAAAAATTATTTAAAAAAAATGATTTCTCAGATATAAGCTCTTGAAATCGGTTCAAAACGCTACTTTTTGACTATTCAAACTTAAATATCTCGAAATTCTGACGTGATAGAGCAATTTCGGCGTTATTTTCGAATTCAGCGTATCCAAAAACATAAAGTACAGGTGAAATGGTGAAAAAAGTTTTTTGGTTGTTGGCCTGTGTTATCGGAGTAAATCGTAACTAGTATATACTAGTTTAACTTTGATATCTTAGCTGTAATTCATTCCTGGTAACAGTAGAATACATATCGTGCAAGTAATCGCGTTCTGTAACGATGGCTTCTTTAGTTAAAGGTGAAAAAAATATATTTGAAACGTTTAATTTAGAAACGACCCAAGTCAATTTTCGCAACTTTTCAAGAGAAACAAAAAAATTTTTTTTATAATAAATTCTTAATCATGTCTTTTTCATTCATTATTAAATGTTCATAAATCATAAGAGTGATTTCTTTTGCTTCACATAAAATTATTTTCAAAATATTTGACTTCATTGTTTCTAAAATAAATATACATATACATATACCTACATATGTACAAATGTATTGAAAAAAAATATTCAAACATATTTTTAAATTGTTTATATTATTTTATTATTTTCCACAAAATAGAAATTTATATTTGATTAAAAAATTAATAACTTTTTTATTATTTTAGCCGGTTATAACTCCATAATTTCTTGTTGTCAACACTTCCCTTTTTATAATATTTTCAAATTCTTTATTTTTGTTTTTAATATTAGGAGTTTTTTTTCATTATAAGTTTTTGCCTTAATTGTTTCATGGGCGACGAGAAGTATAATTCCTATCGACCATTGTTTTTGTAATGAGCGGAAACATGAGAAAAAGAGCGGTTTGGCATTTGTTTTTGTTTAATTTTGAAAATATTTGATTCGCGTTCAGTTATAAAAGAGTTAAATCAGCTCCCCTAATGAAAGATTATGTCATTAAAGGTAATTTTAATTCAAACATTCTGTTATTATGCGATTTACATACCAGAAGAAATCCTTTTCTCTTGTACAAAAATTCTCAAGGTCCTTATTACATTCCTTGGATATTTATCGCTCTTTATTACAATGAATAAAATTTTTCCTGTATAGATCTTTGCTATCAGCGGGATAAATTAATAAATACATGTTAAATTGTATTCATAAAAGTTGAAACAGATTAAGTTACTGAAATGACATCTAACATCATCCACAAAATTTACAGCAAAGTAAGCCAGATCTCTGATCTTCCGCTTTCTGAAATAATTGTTTCTCTTATATTTCAAAAATTAACCAATACATTTTTATTATTAGGTTGCTTTATTGTGGGAGCAAGAAGGACAGTATTTGGCAAATTTGGTGGCAAATTAAAGGATATCTCAATATCAGACCTGCAAACAATAGCAGCAAAAGGAGCTCTTGCCTCAGGCAATATCAATCCTCAAATAATAGATTCAGTATTTGTTGGCAATGTTAGCTCAGTAAGTGAATTAGAGTTGAAAAATTCAATGAAATTTTACCATTTTATATATTTAGGCATCATCTTCTGATGGAGGATTTTTAGCTAGACATGTGGCCCTCAAATCAGGTGCACGAGTTGAAACTCCTGCGCTATCAATCAATCGATTGTGTGGTTCTGGATTTCAGTCAATAATAAATGGAGTCCAGGTACAAAAATGACAGTCAATCTTATAAAAACTATTAAAACAATGAAATAAAAATACTTTTAGGATATTGAAACTGGATTTGCCCAAATCTCTTTAACTGGTGGAGTAGAAAACATGTCCTCTTATCCCCACGTTTTGCGTGGTGTAAGATTTAGTTTGCATTTAGGTCAAAGTCCACCTCTGGAGGATAGTCTGTCGACTGCTGTAATTGATACTTATTGTAATTTATCTATGGCGCTTGCAATAGAAAAATTAGCCGCTCAATATAAATTAACCAGATATGAAGTGGATCAATTTGCGTTAAGATCACAACAGTTATGGAAAGCTGGTATTTAAATAGAAATTAGCTAATGGAAAATTAAACGTGCAATTGTAATTCTTCAAATTTAAAGCTCAAGATGCAGGGCACTTTAATGAAGAATTAGTGTCAGTGCCTGTCACAATTAAGGGGCAGATCGTTAACGTGACTGAAGATGAATACCCAAAACCCGAAACTACCTTAGAAGGCCTTAAAAATCTGCATGGAGTATTTGAAAAAGATGGTCTTGTAACTGTAGGATCCACCGCAGTAAGTTAACTTTATAAACTATTATGCAGGCTTTATTCTAAAATTTTTCTTTCAGGGTTTCACTGATGGAGCGGGAGCTGTAGTGGTCGCAAGTGAACAAGCTATTAGCAAACATAGTCTAAAACCTTTAGCCCGTATAGTTGCCTATTCAATTGTTGGCGTTGAACCAACCCTTTTGGGCATAGGACCAGTTCCTGCTATCAAGGCGATTCTAAAAGCAACTGGAAAAACATTGAATGATATTGATTTAGTCGAAGTACATTGAAAACGTTCCCAAATTAATCATGCTTATTATGGCTTTCTCTTTTTTAGATTAGCGAAGCGTTTACAGCTCAAGCCTTAGTTGCGGTAAAAGCATTAGACTTGGATGTAAATAAATATAATGTCAATGGAGGTGGTGTAGCCGTTGGACACGCCCTTGCTGCTTCTGGGAGTCGTATAATGGCTCATTTAGCATACGAATTGCGGTAAAAATTACTGACATGATTAGTTTCTTCATTCCATTTTTTAAACAAACGTTATTTAGGAGAAGAAAAGCCAAATTTGGCATTGGATCAGCTTGTATTGGAGGGGGACAAGGCATTGCCATTCTAATTGAATCATTATAAGATATGTTGTAACAGATCGCAATTGATTTTAGTGCTTATTTTCAATATTTATTTCATATTTTTAAAAGCAAAATTAAAAAATAATCCTGACTAACCAATACTGTATAACATATATGTATATACCTAAAGCAATATTAATATATTTTAAACATTCTATGCAGAAGTGTGACTTGCTAATTTTCTTTTGTTTTAAGTAATTATTGTAGTTTATATTTGCACACTATAATAGATTTTCAATTTTGATTTAAATCAAGAATAAATTCAAAATTTTTATGTTTAGTACATGTATATAACGATAGATGGTGTTGGTGCGAGTTTTTTTCCTCTACTTTATTTATTAGCATTGAAATATAACTGCAATATGCCATACTGGAGCGAGTCACCCATCTATACATATAGTGTGTAAGTTGTGCACAATGATTAGTTTGTAGTGTTCTGTAGGTTACAGTCTAACATAAACTCAGAGATCTCTGCATAAACTATTCCATTCCTAGAATTTTGTAAACATCACTTGAAATGCGCACGATTAGTATAGGTATAACATCACAGAACATATTTTTGACGGAAATTAAATCCAAACAAACGTATTTATGGCATTTAGATTCATATTTGCATTTCTTTCTTACAGCTTTGGTAAATGGTGTTTGGAAGGCTTTTGCCAATTATTAGCTTGAGCTTTCATGTTAAAATTAATTTTAATTTTTAAATAAAATGTATCAATATATATGTTCCAATGTATCGAGATTTATGTAACGATACACACAATATGATGCATCGAAGGTATCGATATTTTTCTTTCAATGAAAGGAAGATATTCTTATAAAATTTAGAATATTAATAGAGATATATTCTTTTTGCTGCTGTGTCATCAAACCGTGGTGTAGGGGGGAAGCTATTGATGTTTCCGCTATAAAAAACAAACATTACATGTATTTATTAGTTAATCACGAACTGAATAATTATCAAAACATTTGATTGAACTTAAAATCGATGTTTTTTAGAGTAATATAAAATGGAGATACTGCTTTATAGCTAAACTGGGCAGAATAAGATTATTTTATGCTTTTCTGTCCTCTCTCCAATATATTTAAATAATAAAATTAATTAAATCGATGTATCGAAAGCATCTATTCATCTTCTCCGATATTTCATTTAAATGCAGTATCGATGTTATTCATTTATATGCATGCCTATCTCAAATAGCGGGCTATGACGTCACACTAATCATGCGCATTACAAATAATAAGCTTCAAAAGTCTTCTAAACAAATAGAAAAAGTTTACGTTCGTGTTTTATAGATATCACTCCTAAATTGTTTTTGTTATTGCCATTGTAATAAAAAAGAAGAACACGTTTTTTGATAAAAGAAGTAACGGTGCATAGATAAATAATAGCATTGATTTTAAAACAGATATATTGACTCTAAATTTCCTAAGAAATTAACGAAAAATTTGAAGTTTCATTGTTGTTAAGCTCAGTGGCTTGATATAACAAAGGCCCCCAAAAGATTGACGTTTAAATGCCGGTTCTGAAAAACATATCGATCCACATTTTCATTGGTGCTAATGACATGATGCGAATACGCATTGACCAATAAAACGATTTATCAAAGTGATTGAAAAGATGGCTGCATTACCGTCTCCAACACAGGTATAGTAAAGTATTTTTGCAAATATCATAGTTGTCGTTAAAAATACAAATTTCTCAAGATTTTTTACCTATTATATGGGGTTGTGTCTTATAATGAATGTTATTTCTTAAGCCATCTAACGTTTCTGAAGCCTGTGATAGCGCAACAAAAGTCTGACATTTCAGTGGGCGGCCAAGATTTAAAAAATAATTTTATCCATTGATTATTCTTCCAAAAAACGATTTAACTATGGCTAATTAACCGTAAACCTTTGTATTATGTTAATAGACATTCTATTTGAATGGGCTCACAACCTACACTGGGCTATTTATGTTATAGACTTACATTTTCATCCAAACCAATATTTAATGTTATCAAGATCTGATTAAAGATTTTCTATGTATTTCGATAAAAATAAACTAGATTAAGGTTATTTATGATATTGAAAATAACTCGATTACATATATGGAATTTTTTAGGTGGCAGGAAGTCACAGTAATGTTTATGAAGCCTATTACAATGTGGTAAGTAACAGAGTAAACTTCCAGGTTGTATTCTTTAAATTAATTGAGTGGAATTTTAGGTTGATCCCAATGGTTTTGGGTCAGTTAGTGGCATGGAAGCCGCAAGGTTTCTCAAAAGATCTGGTCTTAGTGATGTGGTATTGTCAAGGATTTGGGATCTTTCCGATCCAGGTGGCAGGGGCAGTTTAGACAAGACTGGCATGTTTGTTGCACTTAAATTAGTGGCCTTAGTACAAAATGGAAAGGATTTAAGCTTGAATAGTATTAATGAAGATATACCACCACCAAAAATGGTAATTGTAATGTGTATTTAAGATTTACGTCATTGTAGTATGTTTTTTGTTTGATTAAATATGTTGATAATTAGTTTATGATGGATACGGATTAAAATGCAATTATTTTAGGGCGATATTCCTTTGCCAAAATCAAAGCCTCCACCTCAGAGGCCTTCTAGCACGCCCTTAATAACATCTCTTCCACCTTCAGCTGTTGATTGGACTATAAAACCAACTGAAAGGGAAAAGTATGATAAACTATTTGATTCACTTCAACCTTTAAATGGTGTCATTCCAGGAAATAAAGTAATCTTTAAAAGAAATTTTTGTTTCCAAAATAACTGGATTTGCTTTCAGGTTAAAAATGTTCTTATGGAATCTAAACTCCCTGTGGAAACTTTAGGTAAAATTTGGGATCTAGCGGACCAAGATAATGATGGCATGCTTAATCGACATGAATTCGTTGTGGTAAGTTTTATTTTACATATTTGATGAAATGGAAAACATGGTAATTATCAGAGGAGTTGTGTAGAGTTTCCGCAATTTTTATACTACCTATAAATATATTTATGCTTTCTAGTAAGTACTAATTCTGTAAAAGTTGACTTGGCACATGATATATAACGATTTTGCATATTATATAACCTAGTTTATCGCAATGAAAATGTTAAGATCTGCCTGCGAATAAATCCTGAAGATATTATGAAAAAGTGCTTTAATCGGTACTGTGTCTACAACGATTTCCAATCGTTGCTTGCTAACACTTCTTCATGCCTTTTACTAAATTATGACATCTTGTCTTATTTGCATCGAATTGTTGAAGTAGTCGTCATTGGTGAAGATTTTCTTGGCTTATAATATTCGTGCTATTTTTTTTTTTGAAAACAAGCAGAATTCTTAATTTTTGGCTATAAGCTCGTACTATTTTTTTATAAAATAAACGAATGAAAATTTGTCTCATTCATCATATTCCCCTGATCTATTGCTGAAGGTGGTTTTTAAACAATTGTATTGTGTGTATCTACTTATACAATAATTTTCTTGTAGGCAATGCATTTAGTTTATAAGGCTCTAGAAAAATACGCAATACCCAATACTTTACCATCCGAATTGGCACCGCCCTTAAAACGAAAAGATTCTCTTCCACTTGGACCTACAAAATTAATTAATCGTCCTTTGGACGGTGTAAAAACGGAAGTTCCGCCTGTTTTAGTGCAACAATCAGTAAGGGAAAACATTTTATGAGCTAATCATTAATATTTTACGATATAATTACTATTGTAGGTTCAGCCTCCTAAGCCAGTACAATCAGTTCAACCAACTTTAACTTGGGTAGTTTCACCAGAAGAAAAAGCAAAATCAGACACTTTATTTATCAAAAGTGATGTGGATAAAGACGGTTTTGTGTCGGGTGGTGAAATTAAAGATGTTTTTCTCAGAAGTGGAGTTCCCCAGCAAATTCTAGCACATATTTGGTTGGTTGGATATTTGGCATTTAGTTATTTTTTCGAACAAATTTGTTTATTTAAGGGCGTTGTGTGACATTAAACAGACTGGTAAATTGAATAACGAACAATTCGCTTTAGCCATGTGGTTCGTAGCCAGATGTCTTAAGGGTTTGGAACCTCCGCCAGCCTTAACTCCTGAAATGGTTCCTCCGTCTTTCAGAAGTACAAATAAAACAGTTGATGGACTTGTGGTAAGTAATCTTTCTTTGATATTCCTTTTGGTAGAATGTATTTTAACACTCACGGAAATATTTATTAAAAATTCACGATAAGATCTCTTATACGCGTTTAGGGTCATTTTCAGGACATATTCAGCACAGACAGCTTTTTTTGTTATGTATTCCAACTACGAAGATCTACATTTACAGAGATTTTCCAAAAATCACTTTTTTATTTTTTATTAATACACCAGAAGATAGGCAGGAGTTTATTTTGAAAATTATGCCATCGACTTTTTTTATGTTTTAACTATGACATCACCAAGTGCCTATTTTTCATTGCATCCCTATTGGCAATAACTTTTACAAAAATATAAAGAAACGTTCCTAAAATTAACACCACTCCCACTAGCATAATAGTATGATTAAAATTGAGCTTTATCTTCTTTTCTACTACCAAACGAATAGTTCCGGCAAGTTCATTAAGTTGCCAGCAACTAAAACTTCAAATTTATGAATATTTTTATTAAATAATAGGTTCGGTTATACCTGTAAATATTCGAATCCAATAATTTCGCTTTATTGATATGAATCCTATCGGTGATGCTTATATATATTCGTCCTTTCGAGTCGTGAACAATTTTCTCAGGGATTACATTTTTATCACCAATTTGCCAGTGTATTGGTACATCACTATTAATATTTCTAAAACCAAATAATTTTCGTCCATCACTACACGTGCTGTTAGTGACATTCTTAATGTATATACTATAAATAAGCAAAGAACATGACAACAAAAGGTTCCTTACCCAGGACATTCCAGTACAATATCGCTGCCTTTTCTCTCATACTGCAATCGTCGTTCCACTGTGGGTTCTATTGGTGGCAACTGTTGCCTCAATGAATAAATACCCTTTGAATTATCAGCTTGTTCTAGAACCCGACCATTTCTATCCCTTACTTCAAACACTTTCTTTTCGGGACACTTTGTGTTACAAAATCCTGTCATCATCTCATTTTTTCGAATTCTTGCGACCTGTTTTATCTTCTCAGGCAAGATGTAACTGTGACATGGAATACCATAAATAAATATGTCAAACAAATCTTCATTTTGACTTTCAGCCATTCGTTTTGAGCGACTCTTTTTCGAATAAACATTGCAGTAACCTAGTTTGTGTCTTTTACCAACTGCATTGCAGGTGCTACAGCTTGACCACTCTCCCCATTCAGTGTCCAGCACTAGATAATCGAAACCAGTCACGTTTTCAGGAAGTTTAGCATACGGACCTTCACTATATGCGGGAGAGTGCACCAAGTTCATTTCCGATTCCGAAATATTAACTACTGTTAAAAAATATGGAGCAGTGGCTGATTGACCTAATTTACATACGTATTGTCCTGTATGTTCTAAATGTAAATTAAAAATTTGAAGTGAACGATCTTGGGGAGACATTAAAATATGTTCATCATATTCCAATGGGGCTAAAGAATCATCTGTGGGACTGGCATACTCCCACACAATAGCGTCTTTATCTTTAAATTCTAAAGGGTTCAAGCATATTTTACAGTCCATTCTATGAACTAAGATTTTTAATAAAGGATCATTTGAAAGTTTTTGTAAATTACGTTACAAATGAAGTTTCGAAACCTAGTATAGCTTCTGGAGTAATAGTCAGCTTGGTACCAAGAATTTTGGTCTGAGCTTCCAGGCAACTGTAATAAACTTCCCATTTTTTACGATTTTCTTCTTTATATTTAACGTTGTCACCTGGATATTCATTTTGCTCGTAACCAAATAAATTTAAGGTGGAACCTGTGGGGGAATACATTTGTGTTATTTCAAGTTAATATATAGACGTAATATAATATAAACCTTTTTCAAAACGGTTGTTATACATTTGTTTGGCTTTTTTCTTTAATTTGTCAATGGATGTTGCGAAAAATCCCGTTTGAATAGTATCTATCAAGCAAAAAAGAATGAAACATTTTAAGAACACTAATTTCATAACTGTCATATCCTTGGTAACAATGTTGACAATTAAATAAAAATTTCAAGGAGGCATTTGAACGCCCTACACACGTTTCAGTTTAGCTACCCAATTATATGTTCTAAATAACTGATTGTGAGTATATAATATATTATGTGTAGATAATTGAATCGGTGTGTGTAAGTTACATCAGTTCTTTAATCAATTTTTCCAGTTTTGCCAAAGGATTAAATTAGATGATAGAGAAAGGGAAACTGAAATCATATAACAGCAGCTTTCTTTTACTTACACACACATAGTCATAAAATATTTATTGTCTTTTGTAGCATTAATCATAGAATACCACATAATATATTAAATTTTTACAATCAATTGATTTTGCTCTCACTACAACCAACTATTTAATTATAATATGATTTTTTTAGGAAAACAATAACACGAGATATTCAAATCCAGAATTGGACATGATTAGTAAAGATATCGAAGAACTTTGCAGAGAACGTTTAGCTTTAGAAACGGACATAGCCCAAAAAGAAGCCGATATAAAGATTAAAGTCGGAGAAATCAAGAATTTACAGGTACAAGAAATATCATGTGTTAAAAGTGAAATTATATTAAGAAATCTTTCATTATAGAGCGAATTAAACACCTTAGCAGCCACTTTAAAGCAATTAGAAAATCAGAAGGGCGAGGCTCAAAAGAGACTGAATGATTTAAAAGCTCAGGTATTTTAATACTAGAAAAACAAAACATATTATTGCACGCATTTTTAACAACATTTATTCTTTATTGTGCTTTGGTGAATGGTTAAAGTTAGGCATTTTAGTATTGGTTTTTGTTTTTTCATTAGACACACGATGTAGACATAGAAAATTCCCTTACAGACACAGAACTTCTTTCGACTACTGAGAAGGTAAATAAGTAGAATGCTTAAATTTATTTGCTTTTTTCGAATAACAGCGCTGAAAAATTTCTTTAAACTTTGCTGCTTCTACTTAGTTATAATTACAACAATACATTTCGTCAGATTTTTTTGACAAGATATGTACATAAAGTAACTGTACTTTATTTTACAATACGTTGTAAACTTTTCTTAATGTAGGTGGATAAATTAAGAGTACAAGCGAACGAACAAGCCGAATTGTTAGCTTCACAGGAAATGGAATTGAAGAGTAAAAAAGAACTTTTGGACGGACTTAAGCAGGAGGAACAGCGCCTGGAGGATCAAAAGAATGATAGTTTGAAGAAATTAGAAACTATCACTACGAATTTACAGGAGACTCAATTGAGTATTAGTCAAGTAAATCTTATTTTTTTAGACATTTGATTTTGTCATAACACAATATGGATTATTAGGTAAAGGCGCTTACCACGCAACTTCAAGAGCAATCCAGACAAATCAATGACGCAATAAGTGTGTGTGAGGCAGCCATATTATCGGGCGATCCTACCCAGGTTACGGATGCTCATTTGAGGATCATTGCTGACTTTCGTGATTTTGAATATACAAGGATTGGATTGACCAACGGAGCTAATAATAAACAACAGGTTTGATATTGCTTCAACTCGTTAGTAGTATCTCTTATTCTACTATCTTTTTTTATCTCTCTTCAATAGAATGGACAAATTAACGATCCATTCAATCGACATCACGGGGAAACAGATGGTGGGTTTCATGACGATCCATTTGAAAATGGTCTGTGTTTCATACATCATTCATATCTTTCTATTAATTGTACTTTTTTAACAGATCCATTTAAAAGTAAAACAGATCCGTTTAAACCTGCTAACGTAAGTTAATTCTACACAATTTCTTACTAAATGTTTTCTTAAAAATTAATATCAATATTAATTAAAATAATTTCATTTAATATACAAGTCATCTCTCAATTCGGATTCTAGTATACAAATTTTCTATATTATTGTTTTAGGGTGGTTTCTCTTCTGATCCATTTGGCAGTTCGTTCGATACCACTCAACCAGACCTTTTCAATAATACAAACGTTTCAAAGGTGACAGACGTAAGTACTGTATAAAAATTTAACTCTTAATTAATGCGACAATTATAAATTTAGGGTGAAAAGGATCCTTTTGGTTGTGATCCGTTTGCGGTGTTACACGCGCCTACTAGAGATAGTGCAGGATCCACACAGAGACCAGCCAGTCCCAGTCCTGCACTCCCACCAAAAAAGAGCAAACAGCCACCTCCTAGGCCCGCTCCACCTCGACCCACTCAGCCACCCTCAATGAAAAAACCGCAACACGATGCTTTTGGAAGCGATCCGTTCGACGATGGTTTCGGAAGTGGAACTGGAGGTGGCGGATTCGCTGATTTTTCGAATTTTGAATCCAAGGTAAATAAGCATGTTCAAATCACTGTTATTCCATTGCTTATGTTATGGCAGTAGTTATATACCAAAAGTATCCTGTTGGTAATTCCATGTCCCCGTTCCTGTTGTCCTGTTTGCAGTTTCAGGGTTTATTATTGTTTCATTGGTTCTGTTCTTTTTCTGCTTATTTTATTCAGTTCATTACCCGATAGCCCACGTCCTTACAAGTAGGTTTTTTTTATTTTATTTCTTTGAATTTTTTTAAATCACCTTTGCAAGATGTAGAAAACTTTAGAAAATGATACCGGTTTTATTTACAAATACGTCTTATTAATATATTAATATGGCTCAGTTGGCCACGATATATACATATGTTTATTTTTAATGTTCAGTTATTAAGATGAACTTAAAATGAATCGATTGATGTATTTTGTAATGGAAATTGTAAACTTAAGAGGAACGTTTATCTGTCGGACGACAGTACACAAACAAACCAAATGCTTAAACACTCGAATTCTGCTAAGTTAGTTTGAGCATACAATAACTAATACAACACAGTATGGTTAGACAAAACTGTATCTGCTGAAAATTGTTCTTAATCAAAACTAACAAAGATTAGTCAGCGTACTTAAATTGTGTCTATTTGATATTTGTGTCGCATCTATCTTGTTATCATATGACAAGTAAGCCGTCATATAATCGTTTGGCGTTCAGCGTTAGTAACCTCTTACTACTCGGACGACGAACCAATTTTCCGTCATCAAATCCAAAGAAATTAATTTCAATTCCAACAGTAAACGTAAATTTTAATGTTTTATAATTTCATGTTTTCGACACTATTTTTACAAAAAAAAACCGGCATCACAGTAATTAATCAAAGAAACAAATAAATATTTCAGGTGGTGACGTCGGGTTTCTGGACTAACTAACGCTCTGTGTCTTTCTAACATTTTTCAGCCTTAATAATTTTAAACAAACACGTAAAAATCATCTTTAGTTAGCAACCAAAACATACAACGCATCAACAACATCGACCCATCACTCTGGTAGCAAGCAGACATCGAGCAAACGCTTGGAGTTTTCCGACGATCCATTTAAAGACTATCGTTACGAAGACCCATTCAACATAACGTTCGATGAGGACCAGGATGAGGAACAAAAAATAACAAAGGATAATAAATCCATGAGCTCGTTGGATGAGGCATTTGGCAACGATAAATTTGATCCGTTCGGTCTTGAGGGCCGCCAATCAGTGCCGCCACAACAAAACAACGACGCATTCAAAACAGTACAAAGTGGTAGATCATCCGCACCGCCCCTAGCTGCTCTTCCCAGCGAGGACCAGCAATTGGCGTGGGCGGCCAGGGAGAGTCTGAAGACCGAACAGGAGCGTCGCAAGCGTCAGGAGCAAGAAGATGTCGAACTACAACTCGCTCTAAAACTGAGCATGAACAAACGTTAAATTGTGCTCAGAAAACGTTTTCAATAATTATTTTTATGGAGCGAATGTGATTTGTTACAGAGTGCGCGTGCGCTTGAGCGGGGTAAGTTTACGAATGGTCGAAAAGTGGATTAGTGTCTTGTAAAGATGTATTCTTGTACTGTTTTTTTTAGGGTCTGAAAAACTGTTAAGCTGCTTTTACATTTATAAGAATTTGTGTTGAATACAACACAAATATCATATTTTGTGTGTGCCTGAAAATGTGTAAACATTTTAGATTTTCATTTGAATTTGCGATGGAAATATACATTATGTACCGTATTCGTTGGAAATTTTTGTAATTGTTGAAGCAGCTTTTTAGGATTTAGTCGTCACGTTTTAAGACATAAATTTCACTAGAATGTAGACGTTTTCATATCTAACATATTCGTTTTGTAACAGAACAACTCAATCAAGGTTACGTTGTTTAGTCCGTTTAGGCAAAAGACATAAGATTAAAGAACGAGTTTTAATCAATATAAAACTATCATGATGTTCCAAGTTTCCAAGTATCCAAGTTTGTGTTATTTTCTGTATTTGTATATCTATATAACACATCAGTTAACTTTACCTATCGTTTACTTACCCTGTGTAGCATAGTTTTTACATATCTGTTGTTTACCAAATAGTTTATGATAGATTTAGTTGTGATGATATACAATTACTAACATAATTTTTGTTTAAATTATTTTCGATTTGGACAATGTTGGCTCGATCACGGCGGTATGATGATCCTCGTCAAGCAGATGATGAGTTAAATCAATGTTGCCCCAATTTTTCATA